>VSMD01054673.1:0-58083 GCA_008750895.1 Mirza zaza | reverse complement strand
TAAAAATTTGCCAAGAATTGCGTGGTTTCAAAGCCAGCAAAGCAACTGAATTGTTAATCATGTTTACTGCCAGGGGATAGCATTGTAGGCATAGAAATGCCTTCCTTTTGTAAAGGAACAAATTATGTGAGGTCTCTAAGATCATTTTTCTCCAATAAAATGAATTGTCATATACTGGAATCTATTGAAGCACATCTCTAGGAACTTAATATACATTTAAAAAGTAGCAAGTTTGGAGGTGTTTAAAAAAAATTGTTTACTATGAAGGTACACAGCGGAATATATGTTGTTCATTAAATTATGTTCAGCTTTCTTTACTGCCCATGTCAGGGATATCTGTTATACGGAATACTGATCTGATTAGACTTTATGACACATCTAGCACTGGGAATAATCAGCTGAAATAAGAGCCAAGAGGCATACCTAATGTCATGTAGACCACTGGGCTCTCGGCCCCTGGCTTAGGGCCTGGCACACAGTAGGCATGAAAATAAATTATTATTAATGATGTAAGAGCTCTGTCCAAGCATTACAGAAAAGCTATGCTGAAAGGCAACCCAGCACCTACTGTGGTGACAGTATGAATATGACCCCGTTTGTTATAGACATACATCCACAACTCCATCAAAATTTGATGGCAAACCTGTGAAGGGCTCTCCACATACCATGAAAAACCCCAATAGTGAGACAAGACACGGCACTGTGAAAGGAACAAGAAGATCCAACTTTAGGGTTTTCTTCCACTCACTAGCATCTCCAGATCTTGATTTCCTCATTAATAAGACAAGGACATTGTGTAAGTGGTCCCAAAGGGCCAACATTCTAACTAAAATTTTATGAGTTTTATGCTCAATGAAAGCTTGTCCATAATTTCTTACAATCAATCCTGGGTTTGAATTTCTATCCTACATTCCTGAGTCTAACAAAGGTTAGCATCAGGGAAACCGTTTCCATGGCCTTAATATCTCTGCTTCAGAATTTTGCAAGGTGAGCACAAAGTATGCAGGAATCTTTCCCTCAAATCGGGGCATGTCTGCCGAAATCAGCCACACTTCTACAGTATTATGGTATTAGATCTATTTTTTGAAATGAAGAAGCCCTATTTTAAATGTAACTCAATATAATGAGTACAACTTATCTTGCCATGGTCTAAAGAAGGAAATGATAATTTTCTGACTCTCAAGACGCTTATAATTAAGAAACAGAAACTAGAAATACAAAACAAACAACAAGAAGGAATAATACGTATTAAAGTTTTTAACTAAACATACTTAATGGCAAAAATATAAGAAATATTAATAGATAATTGGTGCTATTAGTGGTCACACTGGGAAGAAGTCATGTAAAATAGAACTCCCAAAAAAGATTCAGTAAAGGAGGCATTGCCTTGGAATGATAGGATCCTAGACTAAAGGAGCCTTGGAGGTAACTGAACCATTCTCCCATAACATTTTATCTTCCTATACCACCCAGTTATTAGATAAATGTTCTTACTGATGGAGAAGCCAAAACCTCATTAGACAGTCCATTTCTTTTTCAATCAACCCTTAATAATACAACATTGACTCAAGATGGCCTAAAGTTGACTTTTCTCATGTACCTATAATCTCGTCTTCTATATTCTACCCTCTGGAGTCCCACAGATGAAATGGAATCCGTCTTCCAGATGAAATCTCTTAAGTCAATAACAGACAGGATCATCCCTGACTTGTATCTTCACCTGGCGATCATTTCCAGCTCCTTCTACCATTGCTCTCACACAAGTTTGTCTAATCTGTAGCCATCCCCGCTACCCTCGCTATTCTTGTTTTGCTCACAAGGTAGCCCTCTTTCCTAAGCCTCCTTAGGAAAGGAGTAACCCAAAGTTGAGCAACCCAGGAGTAGAAAAGATTGCCAGGAAACAGGTTAAAAAAAGAGAGAAGTTTGAAAAGACATTTACCGTATTACTACTGTAAAAAAAAAAAATCGCAATGCAATAATAATCAGTAGAAATTCAAGAATACAGCGTAGATTCAGACTTCAAAGTGTTTGAAGGAGGACAATTTTTAGTAAGTTATCTTTCTAAAGAACTTACGGGTCAAGAATGAGAGGAGAGTAGAATGAAGAAAATTAGGAACAGAGGAATTTAGGGGGAAAAAGTAATTAAGGAGGTAAGGACGTTAGCAATAAACATGTTAGGAAAGAAACTAGGAAAGAAGCTAAGAAAGGAAGAGAAGAGAAGGAAGGAAGGAGGGAGGGAGGAGAGACAGGGAAGGAGGAAGGGGGAAGAAAAGCAGCCAGCCAAGGCTAAGATGAATCGGCTCTCACTCACACTGGCTTCCAAAGAAAATTCATGTGAACAAAATGAAGGCCATATAATGAGAGAAAAATACATTCAACACAACAGTCTGGCTTCCAAGTTGTGCTTAAAATACATCTACAAAAACCATGTGAATTGGAACAAGAGGACTTACTGCGTGGTTTCTAGACACCAAGCAGACTGTGAGGCTTCAGCCTGGCACCGTCCCGGGCACCATTTGGACAGAGCCCAAGGTATTCGTGCCCCAGTAGGAAGCACAACTCATTAAAAGAAGAATGTAGAAAGCAGGTGCCACGTTGGTGTGTCACTTCTCAATGTTATTGCCAGCTGGAGAAACGCTCTAAAGGTGAACAAAAGCAAATGAAGCACCGCAAGGAACACTAGCAGTGCTAGTCAATACGCCTCTCCTCTCCCAGCTTTCCTGAGTCTCTTTTAATTCCTCCGAAACTCACGTGGTGGAGATGCTCGAGCACACCTGGGGTTTCACCCAGGTGAGGCCTCTTTTCATCTCTTTAACACAGTAAGGTAAAAAGGCCCCACATCACTTATTAATTATGAAATTCCAGTAACAAGAAAAATACCAGTTCGGTCAAAGCTGAGCAGTGAGTGAGTGAAGTCACTGACCAAACTTTCCATTTAAGCCTAATTCGTGGAGAGGAAAGACAACTGGAAAGAGGAGAGTCTTACGCACAAAATCCTTGGGCCAGAGACAGAGCGGGCAGTGTGGTGGTGGCTTTGCAGTCTCCCAAACTGGAGCCACCCCTTTAGAAAGAAGGCTGCAGGTGGCAGCAGAAAAGGGTGTTCTCACAAGATACCCTGGGATAGGTAGAGCACAACAGAACAGGTACAGCCCAGGTGACAAAAAGTGACGGCCATTTATTTTTTTTGTACACGGCCATTCTTTTTTTTTTTTCCATGCCACACAACTCAGATCTAACTCCTTGGCAATAAAATACTTTCAGAGTTTTGGGAGATACCAGTTTTGTAACACTGGGTGTTCCCTTGGTGAGTGCTGGCAGCAGTGAAGGAGAAAGGCACCAACCCATGAATTCAAAAGCAAAGCACATCAAAACGGGGGCAGGAGTAAGACAAGTAGAATCTGGTGGCCACCACATGGGAAATGTGGCTGATGGAAA
Source organism: Mirza zaza (assembly GCA_008750895.1). Lineage (NCBI taxonomy): Eukaryota > Metazoa > Chordata > Mammalia > Primates > Cheirogaleidae > Mirza > Mirza zaza. The sequence goes on along the minus strand of VSMD01054673.1, from coordinate 54,648 downwards.
AGCCACTCAGACACTTCCAGGACTCTCTGGAAAATTCTGGACACAAACAGGTATGAGAAGGAATCAGAAAGCATAAAATACACATACCATTATAAACTTATCTCTACTCAGGGGCCACTGAAGACAAATGGATGTTTAAATTATCTTTGTAGATGATTTTGTAATTTTACACAAGTCCTAGTAAAGAATCTCCCTGGGGGAGTATGTATGGTATACTCAGATAAGCAAGATGATGTTAGGTAAGTTTTAAAAATAAAATGCAGTAAGGAAGCCCCGTTGGAAAGGATTTGGAGATTCACATGCAATGAGCAATATTGGAAGATGGTGGTCAAAACTCAAGAACCTGTAAATATTTTGAGACCCTTATCAGTCCCAGATTTTATAGATTGATAAGGGTCATGGCCCTTCTAAAAATGACAATATCATGCTTGTGATCATACAGGTAACTGCATATATAATGCATTGCTATTCAGCCGACATTCACTCTACTCATCTTTGAAATGAGAGCTACAGAAGTCTGCTCTGCAGTGGAACAAGCAGCTAAATACCAAATGAGGCCCGAAATTCATCCTCTCACAATTTTTATGCGGAAGATATATGGCTCCCCTTTCTGAGAAACAAAGCCCAAATATTTATGCAGCAGGTTATAGAGCAATTGAAGAAACAGAACACAAATGAATCACAGGGTTGAGGGGTATCTTCCATTTTGACGATGCATTTCCCTAAAATCGGGAAATTGTGTGGACATGATTCACTTTCTCTTTTCCTTCTCTTATTGCCAAGTGACAAATTAGTTACCATTTATTCCTTTTCTTTCCTCAAGGAGGAGAAATATTTCTATCGGGAGCAAGAGTGTACTCACTCTGTTAGGCAATTCTCTTGCACTGGTTCACTCAAATTTGTCATCCGAGTGTTATGCTTTTTAAAGGCCCTTTGTGGATATTTTTTACTATCAGGATTGACACAATGTGCAACCACCAAGCTACTACCTTGGCTAAAATTCCCTGTGCTTGGGGAGCTAATGACCTTCTTGGGACCAAAGCCCAGAAGTGGCTTTATGCCCTAATTCCACTTGTCTGTCCTGTCACTTCTCATGGCTGAATTTCTTACACTTCTCCTTTTACTAAAGTTTGTCACTAGAATCCTCCAACTTTATTATAAAAAAAAAGAAAAGAAAAGAAGAGGAAGCCCTTTGCCAATTTCCTTTCGATAAATGATTTTTCAAGTTTCTTATTGAGTTGAGGGACTGTTTTTTTAAACAAATGATATATTAGGTAAAATGCCCACCTATGAAGCAGTAAAAAAAGATACAAATGTTAGCCCAGGATTAGGGAGATAGGGACTGGGCAGGTAGTGATGGCAGATACAGAACACAGGCAGACATTTCCCCTCCTCACCCAGCTATGTATGCACCTTTGTACCTTCTAGAAAACAAAATGGCAAAACCATTAATTCATAATATAATACAACTTCCTGTCTTATGAAATAGTTGAATATTTCCCATTTGCAAAAGAAAGAACATACAGGACATCATCATCCTATCACTTCTCTTTTGTTCTTAGACCATTAAAAGATTATATTGTAATTTAATCTCAACAATACTCATTCTCTAGGAATAATTTGTAAATTAGAAGGGCTAATCTTGAATTCTCTTTTAAAAATCCTAGAATTGTTAAAATTTGGAAAAAGTTGGCCTTCATGTGTTAAGCTGTTTAGAGTATTCTATGTGTACAAAACATGGGTAGGAATTGAAATTCTTTCAGCTAAAGTCTACCACAAAAGATGGGAGACAAAGTTCAGATGCCTCTCACTTGCTGAAGACGTAGAGAAACCTATAAGAATTACACAGTGATTCTCGATGCTGAAGTGTTTGTGATCTCTCAAAAAAGAGACAATCTTTTCATAGCCTTGGAAGCAATTTCTATTATTTATTCAGCCCGGTCTAAAATACTCTATAATCTCCACTTTGGCTCTTAGAATCTTATTTTTCAAATGCATTCCATCCCAGAAGTGACATGCCGGTGATCTGCAGACAGATATTTAACCAGCAGATAAAAGCTCTCCCTCAATAACCTGAGCGTGTTCTCTACATAAAGGTATTGCAGAATAGCAAGCAAATAAAGGAGAAAACGCTGGTTATTTATAGATGTTTAGAGCACTGTTCCGTTGGGACCCCACTTAACACAAAGCATTTAGAGAAGACTCCCTTAGAAAATGCACACTTTCTATCTTCTCAATGTTTACTAAGTGAACCCATTTTTTTTTTAAGGTTTATTGGAATAAAATAGCTTTGGAATCTACTGGTACTTAATGATTCACAGGCTAAAACTAAACTTCCTTTCAGATAAAAGAGAAGGAAGATATACTCTGTTCTTTAAGAGTTCAGAAGGAGACCTCTTTTGAGCACCTGTAGGAGAGAAATGCAGACAGATTATTGCCACCCTCTCAGAACCTAACATTCACCAGATGATTAGCCCCGAGCTAATCAACTATTTAAAAAATGAAATCATGCTTCCTGTGTCCTTCATGAATGAAGAAACCAGTGATGATTTATCATCAGCAGGATGTATGTCCTATTATAATGTTTAAAAAATAAGCTAGCCACTCATTCTTTTCTTTATTTCACAAGTATTTATTGAGCACCTACTATGGTGCAAGGTGGATTGTGCCTTTTGAAGTTTGCAGACAGAGGGTCGCCACCTGAAAAAGCAGACAGACACCCTCAAGGTGGCAAATGCAGTGAATCTATTATGGTCTGGGGTCTGGTCCTCAGCCCAAAGGAGTCCAGAAATGATGCCCCTAAGTTCCTAGGTTTATCTGCACTCACTGATGCTGAGTAACAGAAATAAAGCTCATGAGAAACCGAGACCATGAGGATAATAACTGCAATGAGGACCAGGGATTAGACAAGTACATCCCAACCAGTGGGTTCTTCAAAATTATAGAGAAGCAAGTTCAAAATATGTCACTTGCTGTCTGACTGTGTGTGTGCAAATCAGACAAATGCAGATCTTCAATGTCTCCATCTGTAAAATGGCAATCAGGACTTACCCCACAACGTTATTTTTATGAAGGAAAATAACCTTTATATAGTGTTTATCAGTCATTAATACAATGAATGTTCATGAGCACCAGTTATGCACCAAACATCACACTAAGCACTAGGGATATAGCAGTGAATGAGTCAAAAGTCAGCATGGGCTGTTGGAGAGCACAGGGGTGCAACCATTATCACTATCTAATTACAGAAAATTTTTATCACCTCCAGTGACTCCTGTACCTATTAGCAATCACTCTGCACTCTCCCTTTCCTAAGACCCTGGCTACTACCAATCTGCTTTTGGTGTCTATAAATTTGCCTATTCTGTATATGGATATACCACGTTTTGTTTATCCGTCCATTAGCTAATAGACATTTGGATTATTTCCAATTCTTGGCTATTATGAATAATGCTGCTATGAATATTCACGTACACAGTTTTGTTTGGCCATATGTTCTCAATTCTCTTGAGAATATACCTAGGAGTGGAATTGGTAGGACTTACGCTTACTCTAGCTTTAACCCATTGAGGAACTGCCAAAATATTTTCCAGAGTGGCTGTACCATTTCACATTCTCCACATCTTTACTAACACTTGCCATTACCTTTTTTATTATAGCCATGCCAGTGGATGTCAAGGGCATCCGATTATGCCCACCCTTTCTTATACAAGGTCCTAGGTGACCAAGGTGAAGAGTGTCATCAGTATTGTCTTGAGGCAAAGTTTTCTGTTGCTGGGTTTTTTTTTTTTATCTTTTTCACCTTGAAACTTATAGAGGTAATAATAAAAATAATGATCAGTATGCTTTGTCAGTACAATGCTGTATGATGAAGAAATCTCTTTCATTATAGCACACCCTTTTCTCTACAATCCTTCAAGAAAGACAGGGAAGATGCTGTTAGGTTCAGAGTCACCCCACTATATGACATAGTGCCAGGCAGACAGCAGACTCTCCGGTGAATGGCTAAATCCCATTTCAGTTAAAGATGGAGAAACTGAGACTCAGAAATGGTTGTACAATACAGCAAATGTACTAAATGTCACTGATTTAAATGGTTACAATTGCTAATTTTATGTTTTATGCATTTTACCACAAGTTTTAAAATGGAGGTTGAAATTCTGCACACACAAAAAGCCTATGACACATTGTAGTGGTGAGTTCTAGTCTATCAAGGTTGGGCAAGGTCTTGAGGAAGTGGCTTACAATATGGTTGCCAGGGCAACTTGCTCCTCTTTGGGAGAAGATACCCAACAGCTGCAGAAATACACTGTGCATGTTTCTGGAAACCCTCCTTTACTGTGATTTAAGTCAAGTCATGAAGAACAAAAACAGACACTTCTCCCAAAGGTGCATAAAGATACCCATTTTTATACTTCCTCACAGATGAGCACAGTCACACGTTAGCACACGCATTCAGCAGAGTGAGAAAGTCACTGGGAATTCTCACAACGTCTCACGACATCTTCTCTGACAGCTGGGGCGTCCACGCTGGCATGAAGTCAACTGTAAAAGACGTTCCGACACAAAACTCAACCTCCAGAGCCCTGCTGAGGACTCTGTGTTCCCCAAAGCCCTGCATTCTAAGAGAACTTGCACAGTGAGTTGAAAGATGTTTTCTATTTAAGTCAGGAAGGAACTAGATATTGAACTGAAGCTGAATTAATTAGAGAAAACAAATAAATATATTGTACCCTGGGTTTACCTTTCTCTCAACTTCTTTGTAAACCTTGTGCATAGTAGGTGTTTTAAGAATATTTATTAAATTTCACGCTATCACTGATAATGAGAAATTAGTTCATAATATATTGGCTAACCTCCGGAACAGTTTTAATTTGTAAGTATGTTACCTGTGCCAAACAGAGTCCCTAGTATAACTACTGTCCCCTTTGTGGGAAGGTGCTTTACACAGAGGCTCCTTCTAAGTAAAGAAGGAAGGAAGGACTTGGCTTCTCCTTGAACCAATGGAGTTGACCACATTCAAGGTCAACTAACAGGTAGGTTAGAGATTTTTGAGACCTTGTTGCAAACAAAACAAAATAAACACCAACAAAAAACTCTGCCCCATGAAAGCAACTGAAATTAGTTGGTCCAGAAGGAGCTTGTAGAAGTGTATATGAATGAAATCAGCCAGTTGTTATTAATAATAAAAGGAAAGGACAAACGAGAGAAACTAAAGAAGAGACAATAAGAGAGAGAGAGAGACTAACAAGAGCCCAAGCACAGCCCATGGGACATATAGGGAAACACAGAAACTTGCAACTTGCATTATATCCTTACAGAAAGTCTGTGTCTTTCTTTCAACACAGAACACACAAACTCACACCATAAATAAAATCAGACTGTAGGAAAAGTTCTGGGGATCTTCATGTTCAGGTTCCAGCAATGCTTAGCTAATTCAATTACATATATGATCGCAGCCCAAAGACTTGGTTGAAAATACCTGAAGTGCAGGCATAGAGCTCAAGAGAGATAAAATCAACAGGATTTAACGCCTATCTATAAAGTACTAGCAAATAGACCAACATTAACTGGAGCTCTCTTATACATTAGGTATGGAGAACAAAATAGACTGGGGTACCCATCTGCAAATGTCTACTGCTACAATTGCTTATGAATGAACAACTGTAATATTCTTAACCTTGAGAAAACAAAGGAACAGCGGAATAATAATGTTTGTTGAACATGTATTGAATGCCAAGCATTATGCTAAATTATCAAGTTAATCTCGATAATAATCTCACTGGGTACAGTAATCATCTCCAAATTGCAGATAGGGGTACTGAGGTCAAGGAAGTGAAGTCAGCAGCCCAGGTCACAGAACAACTGAGGGGCCCAGCTGGGGTTCCTGAGCTGGTCTGCATATCTATAAGGACCATACTTGAATGTCAGTTAACACTCACTGCCAATCATTTACCATATGACCCTGATAAACCAATTAACCATGGTGTGCTTCCTCAGTTATAAGAGTATTGGAGAAGATGATGACCATAATTGCTTCCAGCTTGAAAATGCTATTTTTAAAAAAATTTAATTATTATGGGTACATAATAGTTGTATATCTTTACAGGGTATGTGAGATGTTTTGATACAGGCATACAGTGTAAAGTAATCAAATCATGGTAATTGAGGTATCCATCGTCCATAACCTCAAATATTTCTTTGCAAACATTTTCTTCCTGTCTGTGGGTTGTCTCACTTTGTTGATTGTTTCCTTTGCTGTACAGAAGATTTTTGTTCAAGGTATAGATAAATAACTTTGAGTGTAAAGAGAGAACTTATTAACAACACAAAATAGCATTTCTATGAGCCCTTACTATGTGCACAGTTTGGCACATAGTAAGCGACCAACAGATTGGTTGAATTAATAAAAAATATGACAACCTTATTAAACTCATTTTCGTATTTAATCTTCACACATCTAAGACTTAGTTACCACAACTATTCCATTTTTATAAACGCAAGAAAACTGAGACTTAGAGTAGAAAGTGACTTGCTTAAAAGGCATACAGTAAGTGTTGGAAATAGCTTCAATTCAGTAAGTTTCAAATTAGAACATCAGACCTTGACTGACAAGATACAGAACTGTAGGAGTCTACAATTTCAAGCTGGTCAAATCTTTGTAATCGGATTGTTTGATTTTTTTTTATATTAACCCAGGAACAAAGAGAGAAGCAGGATGGATTCCAGGAAATCTATGAATAGTTATGAATGACAAACCTATATTTTGGGTAAAGTCCCACTAAGCCATTACGTTCTCTCATTTCTATTCTTGATCTATAAAGTGGGAATAGACGATCAGTTACACGTTAATAAGTAAAAAGGTTAAATGTTAAAGAAGGCATGGAAGCCATTTGAGAATAAAAGCGCAATACAAATGCAAAGGTTTCTTTCTAAACGTTCTAAAAGGTTCATCTTCTTGGCTAGATGCCAAATGAGAGACTCCAGAAGCTTTCAGATATGTGAGGTCAGGCCAGTTTTAAAAAACTAAATGTAAATCTATTCCTTTACCAAGTGGCTTTATAAAAAGAGCACCGGACTTAGTTAACTTTCTCAAGATATTCCAAAGTGTTGGGTTCTTGATCCAAATCTGCCAGTTTTGCCAATTATTATTCAAGACGCTTGGGTAAATCACTGAGCTTCTTCAGGCTCCATTTTCCAAGGCCAGAGCTGCTTCTAGAGGTCCCAGGTCCTTATTTCCTTAGGGATCTCAGAATTTCTGATTCATCTTCAGATTCTTAATATTAGGTCATTAAATAGGAAATGTCAAATTTTGAATCAAAAGTATAGTTTATTATATCTCAAACAAGAAGCAGTACAATTAATTAAAGTATGTCCCTAAACTATCAACACAGTTTTGCCATTTTAACAGTAGCTTGTTTATGCCAGCAGCAAAGAAGCCTGGAGAGCAAGTGGTGAAGAAATCATGAAAGGCATTTTTCACAGCTTGTTGAGAATTCAATATTTTTCCTTGCAAAAAGTGGTCCAAAGCTGGGAAGAAGTGGTAGTCAGTTGGTGCAAGGTCTGGTGAATTCAGTGGATGACAGAGAGTTTCCAAGACCAGTTTCCGTAGTTTAAGTAGCATTGTTTTTTGCAACATGTGGTCTTGGAACAGGATTGGCCTGTCTCTATTGACCAATCTTGGCTGTTTAATCAATCACAAGCATCCTCATTTCTTCCACTTGGTTGCAGTAATATCCACTATAATGGATTGACCAGGTTTCATGAAGCTGTAGGGGACAATACCAGCACTGGATCACCAAATAGACACCATTAGCTTTTTCTGATGAATGTTTGGTTTTGGACTGTGTTTTGGCTCTTTATCCAACCATTGTGTCAAATGCTTGTGATTGTCAAAAAGAATCCATTTTTCATCATACATAACAGCATGGTGTAGAAATGGTTTGACTTTGTGTTGTGACAGCAAAGAAAGGCAAGCTTCGAAATGATTTCTCTTCTGAAGCCTGTTTAATTCCTATGGAACCCATCTATCCAGCTTCTTTACCTTGCCCATTTGTTTCAAATGGTCCAATATTATTAGAATAGTAATGGCAAACCTTGCTGCTAATTCCCATGTAGGCTGAGATGGATTCGCTTCCACTACAGCTTTCAGCTCATCATTATCCACATTGGTCTCAGGTCACCCATGTGGCTCATTTTCAAGACTAAAATTGCCAGAAGAGAACTTCTCAAACCATCGACATACTATGCATTTATTAGCCACACCCTTCCCAAAAGCTTCACTGATATTTCAAGCTGTCTGTGCAGCACTGATTCCATGATGGAACTCATATTAAAAAACAACACAAATTTTTGACTTATCCTTGGTTTTACAAAAATTTGTTCTAAAAAAGTACATGAAAGATGATCACAAGCCAAAATGTGCTTTTGAAAGAATGAGGATGTGCCTTCACAAAAAAAAAAATAAAAAAAAATAAGAAGTATCAAAGTGAAATGTCAGAAATATCAACTGTCAAACTTAGTACTTAAGGAAACTGGACATTCCATACTTAATAACGTAATACCTTATATTTCACCTTTTTGATTGGCATATCCTGCTGGTTATTTAGAACTAATTCAATTTTCGTGTTCCCTTTGTATTTTATAGCAACTTTTGAAATGTGAGATATATCCAGAAACTCCAGGATTTGTTGATAAAGTACAGTTTTACATACTGCCTTAATGATGCCTATGTTCATTATGTGGTGAACATGATTGTGGTGATGGTGGCACAAGTGTATGCATACGTCCAAACTTGCCAAATTGTTCAAATTTTTATGTTCAGCATTTTGATTACCAATTATACCTCAATAAAGTTGAAAAAATACTTCCTTAAACCCTTTCTTGAATAATAAAAACATAACTTATTTACAAGTTATATTTTCAAAGGATAGTGTACTCCTCTAACATACCCTATGAAAAATCTTGTTTCTACATTTTGAGACTTCTTACTAGGGCAGTTCCTAACATCCATTAAAAGACTACTAGCAAAAAAATAAAAATTGTATGTGAGATTAGGGGCAATCGTGGTTACCGCTACTATTTTAAATCTGTATTGTTTTTAAGGTTTATCTGTACTCTATTTTATGATGCCTTTATTAAGTTGACATAAAGAAGGGATGTCCAGAAGATATCAATTACAAGAAACTTCTAGAAATGTTTAATTAAGGGTTTTCAAAGGTTGGGGAAGATTTGCCCTACTTTGATTATTCTGAGATATAAACACCAAATGAAAATCCCTAATATCATAGAAGACTCCCAAATGAACAATGCAAATTTGCTTTTTTAGTATATTATATGTACATAGTCAAAAAAGCAGTTGTCATTTTTTGAACAGTAAAGGAAAGCCAAAATAAATTAGTAAAAGGTTAATCATAAATTTTATTAAAAAGCATAGTTTCACCATTCAAGTATGAAGAGAAGTCTAACCATGCTATGTTTTTTTCTGCTTAGGGCTTTTTGGATAATCCTGATTTAATAATAAGGTAATAATTCTTTCTAAATTCCATGTGAACTGTCTGCAAATAGGAATTTCCAAAGTGTTTAAAACTTTATTCTCTTTAGTATTTTGTAATGGTTCTCCAACCGTCTTCTGTGTACCATTTAATTGGTCATCAAACCATTTTTCAAAGATTCTGAGAAGATAAGTTTCAACCTCACTGCCCTTCGTAGTTAGCATAAATTCTAACTAATTGCGATGTGGGGAGGAAAAAAGTCTAAACAGGAAATTGCGTACAGCAAAGAACATTTTAAAATTATCCTGATTTAGTTTTCTTGAGGTTTCTAATCCAAAGCATGCTTCTAAAATATCATTCCCAGCACATAAGAAGAAACACATTCTTTTAGGGTGGAAGTGTTAATTAATGTGCATGACATAGAACAAGGAAAAGGTTAGTGCTGATGCTTCTGCTAATAGCATTTCTAAAAATAGAGGATTTTTGAAACAATGCTCTTTCATGTTAGTTAACTTTCTCAAAGCCCTGGGGTTAGTGCTAAGTTACATCAATTGGTTAAAATAAAATCATCTATTACACAGATACTATTTAGTTGCATTCCCATTTCAATGAATTCTATCATTTATTGCTCATCAAAATTCATTTTTAGGGGGAAAGCTGTGATGGTATTTTTTCTTTTTCATATAATTCCCACTAATGGTTTCTAGGAGTTATCAACAGCAGCAGGTTTGACCCTGAAGCTATGATGAGAATGGCCTTCACTAACATGGCATACAAACAAATCCACCCTTGTCTCTTTAGGGTTGTTTAATGCCACAGTCCCCATGAAAACTTATGCCAAAGCCACACTAAACTCTCTTCTGGTCCTCACATAAAGCTTTTCCATAACCCCCTGTTTTTGCATGGCCCTCTATATCTCTCCACCTAGAATGTTCCCCCATTCTCTTCTAGGCAAGCTCTAGAAAGTCCTTCAAGACATAGACCAAATATCCCCTTTTCTGGTATCATTCCTGACTCACCTAAGATGACAGATCCTAGCCATGTTTCTAAGCTATATTTTCTTTCCCAGCTTCCACTTAAGAGGCTAAATATTAGACAGTCAATTTCCCAGTGTCCCCTGAAGCTGGAGGTAGCCAGCCTGGTGAGCCACTTTGAAAGAGTAAGACATGAGCGATATCTGGTTAGCGGCATCTAGGAGCCATTTTCATCCTTAATAAAAGGAAAGGAGTGTGTTAAGAGAACTACCTAATCTCACACTGTGACTGCCTGTCTTCTTCGAAAGCAACCTGTAAGCCTGTGATTCCTGAGCTCCAGTAGCTACGCTGCAACTCTGAGAAGGACTTGCTGAAATGGTGAAGATGGCAGAAAGAAAGTATACACTACACCAACGCCAGGATTGTCTACTAAAAAGGTCTGAATTGTTTAAGCATCACTGGTTTAATGTTTCCAAAAGAATCTAACGGATATATCCTCGCCAGGAGAAATTACTCACTGCTGTGGTTCCCAAAGCATTTTCATGACATTTATTCATATTGTGTTGGTATAACTATCTTTTCAAATGTGTGCCTCATTTAAAAGGCAGCAAACTCCTCATTTCCTAGCATAGGATCTGGCACAGAGAAGAAAATAAAAGTCTATTAGATGAATAAATGAATGAATAAATGCATTCATGAATTAATAAACAAATACAGTGCCAAAGGATGAGTACTGAGGTGCTATTCCTATCCCTGCTACCACTCCATTTGATGTTTTCATATCTGCTATTAAAGAAAAGTGTGCTCCAACTTGTAGCTTGCATTGGTTCCAAAGTCTTGTAATATCCACCTGGGATGTCATGGAAAATTTATCTACAAGGTAACTGCTCAAAAGGATCCCTGGCACAAACTCCTTAGATTACCAACTGAGTAAAGAGCAGAAAGTAAAAGGGCTGATATAAAGTGTCGATCGAAAACGCTTCATTCAGAGTTGAATGTAAGAGTCTAAACCCAAAGCATCAGATGGGGTTTATGTGTTCATTCATGCACTTATTCATTCATCCATCCAGAAGTTATTTAGCATCTGCTATATGTTGTATACTAGATGCCAGCCATTCAGCACGATTCAAATAGCTGTGATCCTTACTCTCATGAAACTTACAGCATAGAAGAAACAAGTCACTACAAGCATAGACATGCCCCACCAACCACATATACCATGGTGCTCCCATAACATTATAACGGAGCTAAAACATTCCTGTCACATATTGATGTCTTGATGATCCTGACCCTGTATAGGCCTAGTCTAATATGTGTGTCTGTATCCTACTTTTTTTTTTTAACAAAAAAGGTTAAAAAATTAAAAAAAAAATTTTAAAATAGAAAATGCTCAAAGAATAAACATATAAAGAAAGAAAATATTAGTGTACAGGTGTACAATGTGTTTGTGTTTTAAGTTAAGTATTATACAAGACTCAAAACGTATGCAAAGTTCAAACTTTTATAAAGAAGTTTCAATAAATAAGGTTAATTTATTATTGAAGAAAAAAAAATCTCTTTAAACTGAGTATAGCCTAACGGACAGTGTTTATAAGGTCTACAGTAGGTGCATAATAATGTCCTAGGACTTTACATTCACTCATCACTCACGGACTCACCCAGAGCAATTTCCAATCCCTCCAGCTCCATTCATGGTAAGTGCCACATACAGCTGTACCATCTTTTATCTTTTATCCCATATTTTTACTGCACGTTTTCTGTGTTGAGACATGTTTAGATGTACAAATACTTCCCATTGTGTTACAACTGCCTACAGTATTCATTACAGTAACATGCTACAGGAGAGGGACAGTGAACTGGCCCCCTGTTTAAAAAGTTTGAGGACCCCTGCTCTAATACATACCTAAATGCTAATATGTGGTTTTGCTGACATTGTTTTTATGGAGAAACAATGAGTCACACATATGATAAGACACTGAACCTGGAAGAAACTCTTTTAGATTATCTAAGACACTGATTTTCAAACTTCAGTGTTGTTGTTTCTTCCAAACACAAATTGACGTGTTGAGTAGGAGAAAAGACCTTGCCTGTCTCCTAGGCTGGCAAACCCCACAGTGATGCTCAAGGCATGTCTGCACAACCCTGAAAGAGCACCCTCTTCTTTTAAACCCAAGAGAGCCCAGTTTAAAAAATGACTCATTTATTCCAACTCCTTCATTATAAAAGGTAGTTTCATTTTAAAATCCAAAAGTCTAAGGCGTTCAAATGAATATTGCTGACTGGTGACAGAGCTAGAACCAAAACTCAGATCCTTTGTGTCTCCATTCCAGCACGTTCTCCTCTATTCCATAATCAATTGGCTTACCAAAACTGAAAATCTAGAGAGAGATGATAATAAGATAGAGGCTTTGGTATGGATGTGAAAATATTAGAATTTCTGGAACATATTAATATTTCATTGGGAAAATGGAATGGGATATGGAAAACCAATCAGCCTGGAAAATGCAGGCCATGTGTGGTAGTGTCACCAGACAAGTCCAAGTGTGTAAGAGAGAAAATGTGTTTGTGTCCAAGGCCACATGTCTCAGACAACGGGTGCAGGCCAGTTCTCTGGAGAAAACAGGGAAGTTTAACTAAAATAACGTCAACATGTTTCATTTTCTGGGCTTCATGAGGCTTTGCTCTGCCTATGACTCCCTGAGATGCCACTTTGTATCCACTTCCTTGCAATGTGCTCCTGCTTTGTTGTATAAAAGCGAAAAGGGAAACTAGTCTCTAAATGGGTCTGCATCCCACAGAGAATTTACTTAAATGACATTTAAGTCTGTTTTTTCAGGGCACTTTTTTTTTTTTGGTACCATTACAAGAAATCATACAGTCATTACACTTCAAATTTGACAGTTCTGTCCCAGCGGGAAAGGCAGAAACGAGGTCCAAATGCATTTATTTAAACGCAAGGTTTCACTTACCACCAGGACATCTGTGAAGACTGACAGATGACAGCAGACTGCAATGTCTGTGCTATTGTTATTTCATGAACCCCTGGCTGCGGATCAGCAAGCTCAAATATTTTAAATTCAAACAATAAACCCATTAAAGAGAATTTTCACCTACCATTGCTCCCTTCAGTTATGCCAAGAACTCCATTTAATGCATGGAGTGATCACCTTTCAGAATGAAAGAGAAACTTTTGCTATGAACAGGCTTTGAAATGCACTTGAAGACAAAAGGCCCAATCTGGCAGCACTTAACTAATTAATCAGATCTCAAAACTTCCACCTGGAGCGTTCCCTACCTAAGAATTGAACCCAAAGTGTCAATCCTGCTTGTGGAAAGTACCACTCACATGGGCATGTTGTTCTTGCACCTTATTTTAGAGGGGTAGGAAGACTGGTTATCTTCCTATGAAGCGCCACAGCCCTTGCAGCCCTGTCCCTGTGCCCCTCCAGTGGCAGTGGTGAGGAGTGAATCCATGCATTTGGAGAAGGTCCAGCTTCCTCTGTCTTGCCTCTGTTTGGTGACCCCACATTCCAATCCACCTCCCCAGGCCCTTTCTGCCATCAACAGGAGTCAAGAGGGAAGTGCCTTATTCTCAAAGCATCCTGTCCCAAGCCTTCTTGCCTCTGCCGACAGGGTTCAAAAAGGAAGCCTGGCCCCCCTTTTCCTTCCAACACTCATACCTTCCTCTCCTTCCATCTGGCTCAAGTCCAGAAGCACTGACCTCATCATGCCTTTTATCCCTGCTTATACCTGTCACCACAAGAAGGCCTGTATTCTCAGGTCTCCCTTCCTCTCTCTCCTTCTAGTCCTCCTAAGTAGGGTGACCATATGTCCCAAGGTTCCTAGGACAGAGCCAATTTATACCTGCCCAGAGAATGTATATCCAGAGGGGTAAACAAGAGATACTCTCTGTGCTCTCTGAACTTTCATAATCATCCTCTCCTTTATGCCATTCCCTATTTTGTCTTCATTCCCCCCTCATCCTCTGAAATTCACTGTGAGGCATCAATCTAGCTGTGCCCGGGGATCATTGCTGTCCCCGTAGCCACTCAGGTGGCAGCTATTTTTCCTTCCAGTGTTCTTATAATCCCTGGACCTAAAAACAGAGTAAAGTCTTTCTTGCTTCCCATTGTCAATACTCGAACTTCTCCCCCAAAAACCATCGTTGATTCTACCTGAAAACTGGTGGAAGAAAAAAGTAAAAAAGAAAAAGAAATGAAGAATTCTAAAAAAAACCAAACCATCGTTGAATCTGATGTTATAATCCGACATCACAGCTGTCTTCTCATCTATTGACGCCAGCTTCAACGGACACTCAATTTCTCTGTGATTTTCTTCTTAAGCTTACTACCATTCTTCCACACCACCCCTGCCTTACTTCTGATCATTTCGATATTGAAACTTACATGCATGAATAACTCTCCCAACATCTCTCTCAGTTCTTTCCATGTCTCCTCTTCAGTGGCCTTGACTTCCACCCTGCCTCAGCCATTCACTGCCACAGCTATTCTTTAAACCAGATTTCAGCAAACTTTTTCCATAAAGGGCCAGATAGACATTTCAGGCTAGATGGTCTCCCTTGTAATGATTCCACTCTGCCATTGTAATGCAAAAGCTGCCAATAGATAATATGTTTTAAAATGGGTATAAAGTAAACATTTGTACCCTCCTAATATTCTGAAATAAAATAAAGTAAAATAAAATAAGCTGGGTGTGGCTGAATTTTTCCAGTAATTTGCCAACCCTTTCTCTAAACTTTTTCAGTAACAACAGTTGCAACTCCTCCGTGATCTAAGTTTCATGCATTCTACTCTGAATAACTCCGTTCATACTTCTCCCTCACTCCCATTAATTCCCTAACTCCATTAATCCTTAACTTCACTTAAAATCCATACCACTTTGTCACAGCCCTCACCAACCCTCAAATATTTTTTCTTCTCTCCTTACTCAATTTATATCGTTTTCAATCATTATAATCACTCCATCACGTAAACTTCGATTCCCTTCCCCCTCTCTCAAGTATATTTTCACAGTAACTTAGAGCCCAGTTAAATAAAACTCTTTCTCTGCTTTAAGGCCCCTACTCATGTGGCTGAGTGAGGCTGGAGAAAAATACACAGTCATGGTCTTACTAACTTCTTGCACAAAGAATTCAAGGGGTCTCAACGCAAGGCAACCATTCTATATTCCCCTACTCAATTACTCTTCAACACTCCTACACAACTATTTAATTATTTCACAATTCTCTTTTCTCTTTAAGCTTTCAACATCTCTCCCCCATCGGCACTCTTAGCTCATAGGCCTTGCCTCCTACTTCCCTGAAAAAAGTCAAGCAATCAGAAGAGAAATTTCCAAAAAGGCCATCTCACTTTCCCATCTAACTCTATTCTTATATTATATGTACCTAATCTGTATCCTTTCTTTGCCTCCCCTTCTGTGGCAACAGATAAACAGCGTTGCCCTTCTATTTAAGGCTAATCCAGCCATTTGGATACTAGATCCAATCTCCTCTCACCTATTCAGGACGTAGCTCCAGCAATTCTCCCTTTTCACTCCAATTTCTTCTTATCAATTGGATAAATTCCATCAGCCTACAAACATGCTACCATATCAGCAATTCTTAAGAAAAAAAATGCTCAGGTCCACTTCCTTTCCCAGCCACTGCTTTCCTGTGCTGCAAAGCTCTTTTATAAGTTCTCTCCACTATTGTCTCTAATTACCCTGCCATTTTTTCTTAAATCCATCCAGGCTTTCAATCCCTTCCCCATTGCTCAATGCCTTCCACAATGCTGAATCCAACGGTCGATTTTCAGTTGTCCTATAACTTGTGACATATTAGCAGCATTTGATGCTATTGATATCCCTCTCTTATAAGAAACAATGGCAGAGTTTTGTGGGAAAGATCAAGAGTTCAGTTCAGTTTTGGATGTGTTACATTTCCGATGTATGTCATTAGATATCCAATATTAAGTAAGCAGTTGGATACAGAGTTCTGGGGTCTAGGAGATTCATCGGCATGTAGACTTGTCATTAAAACCACGCAACTGAGGAGATCACTAAGGGGCTAGCAAAAATCTAACCATGCTCAAGGCAAGAGGGAGTAGTCAGACATCAGAGCAGGCAGTAGCTCAGAGACATATGGAGAGGTGGGGAAAGAGGACCATGTAGAGCCACATAGTCTACGATGAGAATTCTGGGAAGCCAATCAGGGGTCAGAGGGAGAAATGTTTTAATCACTAGAATTCCAGACAGCCTGTGGACTGGCCAAGTTGGTCCAGTGTAAAAAACAGGCGGAGAGAGGGGGGTATGTTCCCTAGGATCCCCACGTAGTGGGGTGAGTCCAGGGTCAGGAACACAGAGTTAAGGGGTCAGATAAGGTACCCAGAAAGAAAGAAACAGAGGAACTAGGAAATGTACAAGTGATCCCTGGCCTGGGACCTCCAAGAATCTGAATCAAATTTACCAATCCACAGAATGTTAAGTGTGATCGTATTATTTGTTGAAAATATAGAAGTAGCAGGTTCTGTATCTGAATCTAATGCAGGTCTAGGAGGGAGAAGAACACAGGAACTTAGATATGTTGGATAAAGAAACAACCAGTGAGGCTTGACAATCCCTGGTTGGGGTGAGCAAGGGGGTGGGGTTGGGAATGGTAGGGTGTGCTTTGAGCTGGTCCTGGCTATGGAAATGGAGTAAGGCCAAGGATAAAAAAGCTCACATAACATACAAGTTCTACATACACAGTCATGTGCCTCCAAATGGTGATTCAGTCAACAATGTCCTGTATGCATGATAGTGGTCCCATAAGATTATAATGGAGCTGACAAATTCCTACTGTCTACAGACCCTCTTAATGTTGTAGCACAACGAATTACTAACATGTTTGTGGTGATGCTAGTATAAACAAACCTACTGTGCTGCCAGTCATGTGAAAGTGTAGCACATTCAATTATATACAGTACATAATACTTGATAATAAACAACTATGTTGTTGGTTTATGTATTTATCATACTACACTTTTACTGTTATTTCAGAGTACTCCTTTTACTTATTAAAAAAAAATTAGTTAACTGTAAAACAGCCTCAGGGAAGTCCTTCAGGAGGTGTCCAAAAGAAGGCATTATTGTCATAGGAGGTGACAGCTCCATATGTGTTACTGTCCCTGAAGACCTTCGAGTGGGACAAGATGTGGAGGTGGAAGACAGTGATATTGATGATCCTAACCCTGTGTAGGCCTAGGCAAATGTGTGTGTTTGTCATCTCAGTTTTTAACAGAAAGTTTAAAAAATAAAAACATTTAAAATAAAAATTTTTTAAAACAGAAAAATCTTATAGTGTAAGGATATAAAGAAAATATGTCTGTATATCTGTGCAATGTGTTTGTGTTTTAAGCTAAGTATTATTACAAAAGAGTCAAAAAGTTAAAAAAAATAAGGTTATAAAACAAAAAAGTTATGGTAAGCTTAGTTTATTATTAAAGAGGGAAAAATAATTTTTTATAAATTTGGGATAGCTTAAGTATGCAGTGTTTACAAAGTCTACAGTAGTATATACTAATGTCCTACGCCTCCATATTCACTCACCACTCACTCACTGACTCACTTAGAGCAACTTCTAGTTCCATAAGCTCCATCATGGTAAGTGCCCTATATAAGTATATCATTTATTATTTCTTATATACCATGTTTTTTACTGTATGTTTTCCATGTTTAGATACTCAAATACTTCCCATTGGGCTACAATTGCCTACTGTATTCAGTAAGTAACATGCTGTACTGCGTTTGTATACTTGGAGCAAAAGGCTGTACCATATAGCCTAGGTTTGTAGTAGGCTATCCCATCAAGTTCTGTGTAATTACACACTAGGATACACAAAGATAAGATCATCTAATGACGCACTTCTCATAACACATCCCATTTTTAAGTGACACATGACTATACTATCTTATTTACTATTCAGCTATACCTATGATGTCTGAACTATTGTCCTGTTTTACAAATAAAGAAAAGTAATGAAGTCAGGTAAATTGCCCTTGTTCATCAGGCTAATTTGTGATCTGCTGGGATTCAAATCCAGGCCTTTTCCATTTTTACTATGCCTGTCTATGACAACTGATCTCAGTGAACAAAACCAAAAAATTTACTCAACCATTCATATAATTCAAATGTGTCATGTTAAGTGTCTAGATAATTAAAAAGAGCTCTTATTTTAACATCACATAGCTCAACATTTAGAAGGCTGATTTTTTTTCCTTTTTTTGTTCCATATGTTAGTGTTCCCTTAGAGCACAGTTTACATTGGTGACGTCCAGACTATTCGTGTGTATTATTTGACATGCACAGTTTTTTTTTTCAGGTTGCTAAAAGCAAGCTTTTTTAAAGCTTTATTTTATTTTTAATTGATACATCATAATTGCACATATTTATAGGGTAATGTGATGTTTCCAGACATGTATACATCAATAATGATAAAGGCAAGGTAATAAGCATCTCCATCTTTCTGTTGTTTCTTTGCGTTGAGAACATTTAAAATTTTGAAATACATAGTACATGATTGTTAATGATTGTCACCTTACTGTGCAATAGAACACCAGAAGAAATTCTTCCCATCTAAATGTAACTTTGTACCCATTGATAAACTTTGACCTATTGCCCCCACTCCCACTCCCCTGAGCTGGTAATAATCACTATTCAACTTTCTACTTCCGTCAGATTAACTTTTTTAGATTCCACATATGTGTGAGATAATGTGGTATTTGTTTCTGTATCTGCCTTATTTCAGTTTATCAACCTACGTGTCCATCAAGAGATCAATGTATAAACAAAATGTGGTATACATACACACACACACACACACACAATGGAATACTATCAGCCATGAAAAAGAATGAAACCCTGTCATTTGTAACCTGTTTTAATCTGGAAAACACTATTTTTTGTTTTTAGGTAAACAAGCTGCCAACATTTAAAAATCAGAAGAGTTTTCACATAAATCACAAATTCTCAGTCATCTTGAAAAATCAGATGATGGGGCCATGCAAGGTCTGTATTCCCAAAGCACAGTGACTGGCCAGCTGGAGCTGACTCTAGGACATTCTTTTCCACAGGGCATATGTCCTCCAGAGACCTGGCCACTCTCTATAGCACCAACTGTTTCATTCTTTCATGTCCTGCTTGGCCCTTATAAGCACGGGAGTTTGTAATTCCTGCCACAGACACAGGGCAGATTACATGTCTATCTCATTCTTCCAAAGAGCTCAAAATATGATTCATAAGCATCAATGACCCACATTTAAAAACAAAAGTGAGCTGAGTAATGATTTGGTCCCCTTGTGTTCCTTCTGCAGGGAGAATAATAAAGTCCCTTTCCTGTGTGTTATCTGTTCTCACAGATTACTTCTACAGTTCTCAAGAGAAACTCGGGAAGCAGATGTAGGTCTCAATTCTGTTGCCACATTTTCACACTCAGTAACAGCAAAGAAAAACATGTCTAATGATTTTTCTCTTTTTAAATAGAAAACCACAGGTAGGACCTTACCACCATGGTGACTATTGGGTGTCACTGTTCCTAAGTCTTCTCTGATATGGGAACACTGTGGAGCATCAGAGACCAAGCTTAATGCCATGTACCTGCCAGACTTGGAATATGCAGGCCACAGCCCCCAAACCTTGGCTGAGAGCACTGCATATCGCTTATCATTTCTATGTTACAAGACAAGTTGAGAGTTTGACCAAGTAATATATTTTTAAATGTCTTAAAGTTATTTTTCTCTGGAATTTGGCAACTCTTGGCTGTATTTATGAACAGAGAGATAGAAAAAAAAAATAGGAGATGATTAGATGAGTACTATGACCACAGATATTAGGGATGTGGGGACCTAATGAGTTCAACCTCCTCATTTTACACATGCATAGAACCAAAGCCCATGGAGATAGACATTTACTCGCTCAAGACCTCTCAGCTCTTTAAGACAGAGCTCAAAAGTTCTGTTTCACTTTTAGTCACAAGGAACTCAAGAGACACACTTGGCTTGAGTAATTGGTGACCGAAATGAGACAGAGATTGAGAAATAAGGAAACACAGAACAACTGGGCCTCCAGAACAGCAGGGTCCAGAAGGTTGGTCTATGTCTGCAGCCTCTACAGGGACATCAGTAGTAGGAGTTCGAGGACCTTTGCCCATTGATCCAACTCGCCACGTGCTGTCCTTTCCTTTTCCTCTTTCAACGTGTATTGTGATCCTCCACGAAACTATTAATATTCGTTGTCTGGGGGAACGTCTATCATCCTTTTCTCATGTTTTGGGGACATCCCCATCTTCTTGTGGGGCTTCCTCTCTGGCATGGTAGGCAGACACAATAAGGCTGATAATCAGATTGCTATGTTCTCTCTTAACAAGGGGTTCAACATGACCTAAGCTAGCCAACCAAACTCCTACTGTCTGACCACCACCACCCAGACAATGAATCTTGAGCTAAGCAATGCAAAGACAGGAAAGACAAGAAAACACAGGTGGGGGGCTCATTCACATCAACATCAAAGCAGACCTGGTAGGACCTTAGTTCTTGTGACCTCACAGCCACGCCATAGCTTCTCTATGTCCCTTCCTTTTCTGAGTCTCGTTCTGCATCCTTCACTTATATTTCATGGGCTGTTTTATATCCTTCCAATAAATTGCCAGTCCCTTTAAGCTAGGCCATAATAGGTCCCTATATCCAAAGAACCTACGCCAACAAATTATGTCAGATATTAATATTTGTCTGCCTGCACAGAGCATCTGCTTCTTCACAGTGCTTGTTCCCTGGTAACTTTAGCTCATCCATGGCTCATACTGGCTTTCCTAGCCTCGCTATGTCGCCACAATTATTAAACCTTCGTGTTAGTAAACAGGAGTATGAGAAATCTGAAGATGGAGCCTGAGAATCTGCATTTCGATAAGAATTCCAGTTGATTCTGATGCAAGTGATTCCTAAAATACAGTGCTTTATATTATGAACCCACAGCATTTGCTCCCACTCTGCTGACTGCCTTCTTGACTCTTTCCTAGGTCAAGTTCCAGAGAAAGTCAGCTGGCCCTGGTCTTCTTCACACACACGGCCCGGCTAGCCTAAGGAATGGGTCAGGCAACCACGTGAGGTCCCATGGGCCATGACATAGGGCAGGGTCACACAGACCACAGTGAGTTGCCCGGAATAGAGTCTCTAATACAGTCTTACTCACAAGAGGCTGAGTGGCAGCCAATATATTTGATGCCACAAGATCTATGAATATGAAACCCTGACTACCTTTCCAGTAATTCTTCCTCCAGCCATCCTACATTCAGCAGGTCTCTCTGACTCTATTCATCCTTTGAAAATAAGATCCAATATTTAATGAAATGTGTTTAAATTAACTGTTTTCCTATCTAGGAGGTACAGACTTCTAATGAATAATTGGTAGGCTGATGACTTAAACACTCCTATTCTCTTATTAATCACTTTAATTACCACCACCTGAATCTTCTATGCAGCAAAAACTCAAAGAACCTGACTGAAGAATGATAAGGCTTTCACGTGAAGCCCCAAACTTCTTTATAGAAAAAACAGCTCTTAAAACACGCAAGTAGGTCCCATTTTAAGCAAACCATATAACCAAAAGAGCCCAAACCTCCAAAGCTTATAAATAAAAAAGAAACCATTTTTATTTTTAAAAATTTATTTCTAAAAAAAATCTATGTGAGGTTAAACATTCTCTGTATTGATGAGATCATTTATTTGTTAATTTTTTTCTGCATTCAATACTTATGGAGGCTTAATACAGATCACACCTTGGCTAGGAACATCCAGATGGCTGAGATATGCTCTTTGCCTTCCAGAGACTCAAAGTTTAATGTGAACATAGATGTGGAAAAATATACTGTGAATTGTAATAAAATCTGAAGCCCCCCAGCTTACCGAATGGACTCTCCTTTGGCCAAGAGCATTTCAGAAATACCTTAAAGCTGAGTTGTCTACAAGCCATGATGAGAAAGGAGGTCAGACAGGCCTAGTTATGGCCCCTCCCTTTGGAGTTAGTCTTTGTAACAGTAAGTGACTAAATCATTAACAGGACCTAAGGCCACCCAAGACAAAGCTTAAACCATACCTGCCCGCCATCAATTTACTTAAGAGATCACTTCAGTTTCAGTAAATGTTAGGTGGCTTGTCTTTTGTCTTTGATTAACAGACATCTTTATCTTAAAACATTCTAAACCTTTAGACAAAGCTTCATTTCTTTAACCAATGACAAATCAAAGAATCTTTAAACCCACCTATAACTTGTAACACTTTACCCCTTCAAGAAGTCTGGTCTTTTCAGGCCACAAGAATGTACATCTTCCATGTATTTATGCATGGTTTTAAGTGTCATTGCTGTCTCCATGAATATATAAAACCAGACTGTAACCTGGCCACCTTGGGCACATTTTCTCAGGACTTCTTGAAGCCACGTGTTCCACGCTGTTGGTCACACACACTCAGCTCAGAATAAATCTCTCTAAATTCTTTTACAGAGTTTGGGTTTCTCCATAAAAAGTCAAAAATTTGAATTAATGTACAAATGTGTGGATACAGTGTTATAAGGGTAGAAGGGGGAAAAACAGTCACTCTGTGCTTAGAAGAATTGAGAAGGATGAAAGCCATTTGAACTAGGTCTCAGAGGACCGGCAAGTTAATCAGGTGAAGAGAGTGGAGGCCAAGCAAGGTAGACCAAGAGCCTGAACACAGAAATAGAAGTGAGGGAGGGTGTGGACACTACAAGAACCAGTGGCAAGGATGGATTCAGGATACATTACCCCAAAATATTTTCAGCTGAAGGAATTTGAGAAAACCAAAGATGTCCGCTCTTCTCCTCCCTTTCTCTCCTAAAGTAGCTCATTCAAAAAGATGCTGTTTATTTACTTGGAAGAGAGAAACATCCTTGTCTAAAGACAAAGGGACACAGAGAAGATTCTGAACAGACATGCCTTGCTAAGTCCGCCCCCGGCCCAGCTCACTACCATGAAATCATGTATCCTTTGTCCAATCATACTCCTCCATGACTATCCACTTCCTCATCAAACCAAAGCATAAAAAATACACAGGTTTACCCATTTCTTTGGGTTATTTCCTTATGAAGTCTCCCATGACACATAAAACCTATATTTAATAAATCTGTATGATTTTCTCTCATTAATCTTCTTTTGTTATATGTTAAGCCTGCTCAGGGGGAACCTTTAAAATATGTATATGACAGAATACAGTTAACGGGAAATTTAGACAGTGATCATAAGGCCTGTGAAACAATAGCCGTAGGAGTCTGGAGAGTTTGGAGCAGGGGCCCTCAAACTTTTTAATCAGGGGGCCAGTTCACTGTCCCTCAGACCGTTGGAGGGCCGTTGGAGAGTACAGCGCACATTTCACACATGCGCACTGTGGGCCTGGGACAAGTCAGCTGCTAAGCAGGACAGGCAGTGGTGGCAAATACAGCAGGCGGGCCTGATAAATGTCCTCAGTGGGCTGCGTTTGGCCTGTGGACTGTAGCTTGAGGACCCCTGGTTTGGAGGTTGTAAATCTAACTCTGACCACAGACAGTTGTGGTGACGATGGCAGGAACCAGTTACTGTTAAAAAAAAAAAAATTCATCCTCCCCAAACTTCCCTCCAAACCTCCTATAAAAGCCACCATTCTCCCCTTCCTGGTGTGGACGTTCTTTTCAGCCTCCACCCATTCTGCACCCAGATGCTCAAACAAACAGCATTTTGCTACACTTGAGGCTTCATGTGTTTCCCTCTTGGCTCCGGACCTAACATCATAAAGGCATCCTAGTGGATGGGTGAGGAAAAGATTGTTTTCCTCCCCTACAGGAACATGGGAATATTGAACAGCAGGGTGGAAGTTGGTAAGATTGGCTGTGAAGAATCCATATACTTCAGAAATAAAGAACCAGGGAAAATTTGTGACTCACTGACTATTTTTAATCTATCACTTTGAGAAGGGATTGGAGGATGGTTTGAGGAAGGAGTGTCAGGGCAAGTGACCATACACTACCTTAAAACCACAAGAGAGATTTGTAGAAGCTGGGATGGGAGCTGATGTGAGAGAGATTTCAGAGACAGGCTGAATTCAGTTGCAGAATCTCATAGTGGTTATTAGAGCTTTTTTTTTTTTTTTTGAGACAGAGTCTCACTCTGTTGCCCAGGCTAGAGTGAGTGCCGTGGCATCAGCCTAGCTCACAGCAACCTCCAACTCTTGGGCATAAGCAACTCAAGCAATTCTTCTGCCTCAGCCTCCCGAGTGCCTGGGACTACAGGCATGTGCCACCAAGCCCAGCTAATTTTTTCTATATATTTTTAGTTATCCAGCTAATTTCTTTCTATTTTTAGTAGAGACGGGGTCTCACTCTTGCTCAGGCTGGTCTTAAACTCCTCAGCTCAAACGATCCACCCACCTTGGCCTCCCCAAGTGCTAGGATTACAGGCGTGAGCAACCACGCTTGGCCTAGAGCTTTGAAGTTAGATGAACCTGAGTATTGTTAGGTCTGTAGCTGGGAGAGAGACACACAAAGCCTCATGTGTAGCATATGCTGTTTATTTTGAGTATCTCAGTGCAGATGGGTGGGGGCCAAAAAACACGTCCACCCCAGGAAGGGGAGAGCAGTGGGTTTTATAGAGGGTTTTTCCAGGGGAAGTAAGTAAGTGGGTCATGACAGCCGCTTGTAATAAATTGTTTTCCAAACAACCAGCTCCTGGGACCCCTTCCCTAGTCACATCCATCCTTCAGCTCCTCTGGGGTCGTCCTTTGTAGGAGAGAGAGGGAGGGATAAACTTTGTCCCTACCAGAGGGAAAAGAAATGCAAGCTCCCCTCTTGGCATTCCATTCCTTTATCTCCCTAGAGGTCTGGCAAAGGCCACTTGCCTAATAAGTATAACACGGGGCTCCACCATTCACTAACTGTGCAACGTTGCACAATCTACCTCATCTCTCTGAATGTCACATATCTCATCTTTAAAAAGGAGGTAGTGTGATTGAGAGGATTAAATAACCGCTTAGTATAAATTAAAGCTGAGCCTACAGTGAATGTCAACAAATGTTAGCTGGCATTTTTACTATCGTTATTATTACTAGTATTATAATGAATAATTGATGGAGAGAAGGGAATAAGAAATAACTGCCTAGCTTGGAAGTCTGGTAAATGATGATGCCATTAGCAGAGATAGGCAATAACCACAACAGCGAGCATCTAGTGAGAGTTTACCACATGCTGGGCAGTGTTCTAGGAGGCTCATGTACATAATCACCTTTACTCATTATAGGGATCCCAGATATTGTTATTAATTACAATTTGCAGAGGTAAAAACTGAAGCACAGAGAGGTTAAGTAGCTTGGGTCACATAGCTAAGAAGTAAAGGATCACAAGCACTTGGATCCAAAAGCCTGTATCCTCATCACTCCACACAGAGAAGGCGAGAGAAGTTCCAGCATGGGCTGAGTTTAACAAGCTCAGAAACACTTAATGGACTAGCATAGCAATAAAGTTGGAATTGCCAGCATGTTCATAATTCATTTTTCTCCTCAAAAGAAAGACCAAGGAACAGAGAACTGAGAAAGCAAATCAGGAAGAGCTATTGCCAATAGAAGATTAATCGGAAATGTTGCAGCAGCTCAAGAATGACTTTGCAGGTCAGAGAGAAAATACGACTGGAATAATACAAGTTTGACTTCCAAGCAACTTCTCAGGAAGAGATCCTCCCATGAAAGGGGGAGGCACCTGTCACTCCATGCTCCCAACATTTACGTCCCCAAAGTCAACCACGAGGTGCACAGTTGGAGCTCTTTGGGGACGTCCATCAGGAAGTTTCAGATGGCACAGAAAGAAACTGGCCTCCCTGCCAAGGGCTTCACTAGGGGCTTCTGGGAAATCTGCAGCCAGCATGCCCCACTGGGTTCTGAATGACAGAGCTCACTTGGCAGCCACTTCTGAGGGGAACATCCAGAACCAGGGAGCCTTCCTAAAGAGTGACTGCGCCCCTGGGCATTCTCCCTGGCTGAGCACTTGCTGAAGGCTACAAAGAAGGTGGCGTCTCAGCTGCTAGTCTCAGAAGGTTGACTGATAAATTCCTCCCTACCCTGAACTTGGCTCTGCTCTCTTGAACGCCCAAGCATTTTTCTTCCGTCTTCAGTACAGGAACAAGCTTTTGTAACTACCTCTAATATCTGAAATGTTTCCTCTAGTGTAGACAATATCTGGATGATCTGCTTGGCCCATGATTTACCTCCCCTTTCTAAGGCTACACAAACACACACACACACACATACACACACTCCAAGTTGGTACCAAATGAACCCATCCCTCTGGTTCTAATTGTACCAGAAGGGACACATTACCCAAGATCCATCAATCGGATTCTCTCCTCTGCACATCTGGGATCTCTGAGTGGTGTAAGCTGATAGAAGCTGGGGACTGAGTAGACACCATTCTGGAGAGCTCCTTCTGGCACAGAGGGACAGATGCAGGAAGCAGATTCCCGGGAGCTCCGGATCCGCATTCCAGTCCCTTCTAAGACCTAGATCCACTTCCTGTTTTTAAATTCTATGGTGTACCCCTGTCATTACTTTTTATTGGATTAAATTAGTTAGAATCAGTACCTGTTACTTGGAATCTAAACAACCTCCACCAAGACATGCAGGAAAGGAATTTTATATAAATGCAAATATTGCTGCAAATTTCATTTTCCAGGAGTCCAAGATAAGGCACAAGTGAGCACTTTCTCAATGTAATAAATTTTCAGCACAAATAACAAGGATGGTGATAAACAGAGCTGTTTATACTTTCTACAGTTGATGTAATTTAATCAGGGATGTAGGTACGGCATTAAGGACCCTGTTTGTAGATGGTGAGACTGAGACAGAAAAAAAATACCATGATCCAGCCCCTCTTCCCTCTCTATCCTGGATCTTCTATGCAGTAATGTTTGGAATAAATGTTTTGAAGATTTATGGTGTTATTTGCGATGGATATTTTGATGGAAGGACCACAATTTTCAAAAGGCTAATCATCATTTGATCTTTTCATTTTTCAAAGTAACATAGAAAGCTAAGTCCCTCTGAACCTGCTTACAGTGAAAACAAATATTCAAGTTTTCCTTTCGGAAAGCAGTTGTTAATGTCATCAAAGAACAGAGCATGCCTTTAATATGCAAGATTATTGACCATACAAAATTCAAAGTATGAAAAATAGGCATTCTGCTCACATTTACAAGAACACAAGAATATATGCATCCTATTAGCACAATTATTTTCACTTTGATCATACCTAGACATAATGCTGCACCTCCTAACTCAATAATCTGTTAAGTTTTCAAGTGGTTTCTCTCTCTCCACCAACTTCCCCTCCTTACTTCTCTAGGCTTTCATAAGACTTGATAATTTTATGCTTGCTTGCTTTTATCTCAAGAAATATATTGCATTGACATCTGTTTGGCCACACAAGGCTGTGAATTTGTAGAGGGTGGGAATTCCATCTTTTGTCTCTGTATTCTCAGCACCTAGTACAATGTCTAGTACATAAGAAATTATTGACTGTTTGCTGGATGACAAAAAGTAGCATATTTTATCCACCTAAATAGACTATAATGATCTCGGGGACAAGGAGCATGTCACTGTAGACTTTGTGAGTATCAATTCATGTTTATTAAACACATGTTCTTTTATTTATGATATTCATTATGCTAAATGCTGTGGGGAGTAGAAGGACAGAAACAAAGCATCAAACATTATTCTTACTTTGATACTCATTACAGAGAATATACTTACACAAAACATGCCATGGCTATTACCATCAATGTCACCATCATCTTCATCTTTATTCTATTTACTGATTATTTATTATATATCAGGCACTGTATTAACTCCTTACATGCATTATTTTATTTAATTATCACAAGCCCTTATACAGTTAGGTGTCATTACTATTCCAATTTTACAGAGTAAGTACTGAGGTCTACAAAGTTCAAGCAGTATGCTCAAAGTTACATAGCCAATAAGTGGCAGAATGAGGTTCAAAGTCAAGTCTGCCCATCTCTACAGTTCGTACCTAACTAGATGCCCGAAAGAACTATACCAACTCAAATAAGAGAGAGAGCAAGGAGGCAAGATAAGGAAAACTCTTGATAGATCTCAAACAATTTCAACCTCAGCATCTCTACTTAGACATAAGGCATGTATTTTAAAACTACAGCAATATCACATAATTTGTCTCAAGGAAAGCTCTTCAGTAATAGTACAAAACTGTTTCTATAGTATCTGAAAGTTTGGTGATGAGCCAAATTTACTGCTAAAGGTTAAACTGGAAGGCTACCAGGCATCATGGAAGAGAACAGGACAGACTTTGTTGGTATTTATTGTTCCTGAACACAGTAGCAGCTTCAGCACCACTAATTCAATCATACATCAGCAGAGTGATTTACCTTCGACTCTTCCAGACACCAGAAAGACAAACAAGTGGCTTGAACGTACACAAAAGCAGAGCCTTGTAAGCTCCCTCATTTTGCACAAGAGAGCTATGAATCACCTGGGTGAAGGATTCATCATCTTTAGGTGTCACCTGGGTCATAGCAGACGAGTTAGGTTGCGTGCAGGATGGCTTATATCACCAACACTAAAGGAGGAAGTCAAGAAAAATATAGGCCATGATAATATCCAGAAACTATTAGTGAGAACGAAGTCCCTTTATGGGCACGTTTTTGTAAACAACGAGGATCAGAGGAGAGCCCCGAATCGAGAGTCTAGAAACCTGAATTCTAGCCCAGTTCTGCCAGTAAATACTCTGCAGAATTTTACTGAGGTACTTTAAGCCTTCATTCCCCAGTTATGCAATACAGGCACATCTCATTATGTTGTGCTTCACTTTACAAAGCCTTCCAAATTTGTATTTTTTTTACAAATCAAAGGTTTGTGGTAACCCTGAGTTCAGTAAGTCTGTTGATCTCATTTGCCAACAGCATGTGCTCACTCTGTGTCTCTGTGCCACATTTTGGTAATTCTCATTATATTTCAAACTTTTTCATTATTATTATATCTGTAATGGTGATCTGTGATCAGTGATCTTTAATGTTACTACTGCAATTGTATTGGGGTACTACACATCACACCGATGGAAGGTAAGAGAATGTAATCAATAAATGTTGAGTGTGTCCTGACTGCCCCACCAACTGGCCATTTCCCCTCCTCTCTCCCTCTCCTTAGACTACTCTATTCCCTGAGAACACCACTATTGAAATTAGGCCAATTAATAACCCTACTAGGGCCTCTAAGTGTTCAAGTTTGAAAGAAAGAGTCACATGTCTTTCACTTTAAATCAAAAGCTAGAAATGATTCAGCTTAGTGAGAAAGGCATGTAGAAAGTCAAGATGGGCCAAAAGCTAGGCCTTTTGCATCAAATAACCACATTGTCAATGCAAAAGAAAAGTTACTGAAGGCAAATTAAAAGTGCTACTCCAGGGAACACATGAATGATAAGAAAGCAAAACAGTCTTATTGCTGATACAGAGAAAGTATTGGTGGTTTGGATAGGTCAAACCAGCCTCAACATTCGCTTAAGCCAAAGCATAATAAGAGTGAATCTCTGGCTCTCTTTAATTCTTTTTTTTTTTTTTTTTTTGAGACAGAGTCTCACTTTGTTGCCCAGGCTAGAGTGAGGGCCGTGGCGTCAGCCTAGCTCACAGCAACCTCAAACTTCTGGGCTCAAGCAATCCTCCTGCCTCAGCCTCCCGAGTAGCTGGGACTACAGGCATGCGCCACCATGGCCGGCTAATTTTTTTTCTATATATTTTTAGTTGACCAATTAATTTCTTTCTATTTTTAGTAGAGACGCGGTCTCACTCTTGCTCAGGCTGGTTTCGAACTCCTGACCTCGAGCAATCCTCCCGCCTCGGCCTCCCAGAGTGCTAGGATTACAGGCGTGAGTCACTGCGCCCGGCCCTCTCTTTAATTCTGTGAAGGCTGAGAGAGGTGAGGAAGCTGCAAGAGAAAGAAGCTGTCCCCATAACATAAAAGTGCAAGGTGAAGCAGCAAGTATTGATGTAGAAGCTGCAGCAAGTTTTCCAGAAGATCTAGCTAAGATCACTGAAGAAGGTGGCTACACTAAACAACAAATTTTCAATGTAGAAGAAACAACCTTCCATTGGAAGAAGATGCCATCTACAACTTTTATTGCTAGAGAGTAGTCAATGACTGGCTTCAAAGCTTCAAAAGATAGTTTGACTCTCTTTTCAGAGGCTAATGTACCTGGTGACTTTAAGTTGAAGCCAGTATTCATTTACCATTTCAAAAATCCCAGGCCCTCAAGAATGCTGCTAAATCTAGTCTGCTGCACTCCAGAAATAGAACAACAAAGCCTAGATGACTGCACATCTGTTTTCAGTATGATTTACTGAATATTTGCAGCACAACGTTGAGACCTACTGCTCAGAAAAAAAGATTCCTTTCAAAATATTACTGCTCATTGACAATGTACCTGGTCGCCAAGGGCTCTGATGGAGCTGTATAAGATTAATGTTGTTTCCAGGCCTGCTAATAAAACATCCATTCTGTACCATGGGTCAAAGAATAATTTCAACTTTAAAGTCCTTTTATTTAAGAAATACATTTCATAAGGCTATAGCTGCCATAAACAGTGATTCCTCTAATGGATCTGGGTAAAGTACACTGAAAACCTCCTGGAAATGATTCAAAATTTTAAATTCCTTTAAAAATATTTGGGAGGAGGTCAACACAGTAATATTCACAGGAATTTGGAAGAAGTTGATTCCAACCCTCATGGATGACTTTAAGGGGTTCAAGACTTCAGTGGTGGAAGTAACTGCAGATGTGGTAGAAATAGCATGAGAACTAGAAGAAGAGCCTGAAAGTGTAAATGAATTGTTGCAATCTCATGATAAAACGTTAATGGACGAAGAGTTACTTCCTATGGATGAGCAAAGAAAGTGGTTTTCTGAGATGGAATCTAATCCTGGTGCAAATGATATGAACTTGTTGAAATGACAGCGAAGGATTTTACATAGACAACAAAGAATAATATATAAACTGAGTTGGTAAAGCAGTAGCAGCATTGGAGAGAACTGACTCCAATGTCAAAAGAAGTTCTACTGTGGGTAAAATGCTACCTAACGGCATGGCATGCTACAGAGAAATCCTTCCTGAAAGGAAGAGTCCACTGATGCCTCCAGCTTCACTGTGGTCTTCTTTTTAGAAATTGTCACAGACACCTCAACCTTCAGCAACCACCACCCTGATGCGTCAGCAGCCACCAACATCAGGGCAAAACTCTCTAGCA
The DNA here is from genome assembly GCA_008750895.1 of Mirza zaza. Lineage (NCBI taxonomy): Eukaryota > Metazoa > Chordata > Mammalia > Primates > Cheirogaleidae > Mirza > Mirza zaza. The sequence continues at coordinate 22,849 of VSMD01054673.1, read as the reverse complement.
GCAAAAACGATTATGACTCTCTAAAGTCCCAGATGATTGTTGGCAATTTTTAGCAACAAAGTATTTTTTAATTAAGGTATTTACATTGTTTTTAGATGGGATGCTATTGCACCCTAGACTATAGTATAAACATAACTGTTATATCCACCAGGAAACTAAAACATTCATGTGACTTGCTTAATTGCTATATTCCCTTTATTGTGGTGGTCTGGAACTGAACCTGCAATATCTCACAGGTGGTTTGCTGATAAATCCTTTTATTTATTAAACTTTTTAAAAGGATTAATTATAGGTGTGAGCATGTTATTTATGGAAATTGTGGTAGATTAAAAGTCAGAACAGCTGGGTTCTAGTCTGGTTTGCCATATGAGAAATTGCCTCCCTTTCTCTGAGCCTCAGTTTCCCTCTCTCTATAATAAAGACTTTTGATTAAATGGCCTCCAAAACCTCTTCAAGCTATAGACATCCTTGAATCTATGCTTTTTAATCTTGCAATATGAACTTTTGGAAGAAACAACGTGGGTAATTATTTTGTTTCTAAGAAAAAGGAGTATTTTCTGATTACCTGGGAGTTAAACACAAGTAAAATTCCAAAATAAAAACAGCAGAAAGATAGATCTGGTTCTGACAATACTAATAAATCTATGCCCTTATCCATAGGGGAAATGGACGGGCTGCATTTTTACAGGGAAAAACAGAAATAACGTTTTCAAAACATTCCTGGGAAGAATACAAATGCAAATGCAGGTTTGCTGGCTCAAGTTCAACTGTGTAGAATCACTAAGGTCAGAGCTACCAGTAAAACTTCACGGGTACAAACTCAGGCATAATGACAATGTGAATAATAACATCCCTTTATCCCACTGTCTCTGGTCCCATAAAATAGTGCCTTGAAACTACGTGTGTGTGCCTGCGTGTTTAAAGCATACCTACATACCTCTGACTGACAGGTTTTGGCAGTGCTACGTGACAGACACCAAGGGAAATGTGTGTTAAAGTATCAGAGTGAATTTTCAAACAGCCTATTAAGTAGGAAAATTCAAGATTTATATGCACATTTTACCATCTCGACATCTGTGGGAAACAGCATCCACTCAAAACTTTAAGTCAAAATTCGAGCATCTGCTAAGACAATTCTAATTTCAAGAATAATCTTTTTAAACATCATTTGAAGCAGTGGTATCGTCAGAAACTTGAGAAGTACCTAGCATTTATGGAGATTCTCATGGACCACGAAGTGTGCTAAACACTTTCTAGGCATATTCTCATTAAATCCATATAACCATCTAGAGGGTTGATAAAGACTTATTCCCATTTTAAAGATTAAAAAAAAAAACTGAAGAAAAAACTTAACAGAAGTTATTTGCCCAGGTCATGTGTATATTTAGCAACAGGGTTGGCTTTTGAACCAAGGTGTGGTTACCTACAGTGTTCCTAAATCCTGCATAGCTTCTGTACTGCCAGAGTTTCTGCAGTTCTGCTATTTAGCCAAAACATGGATGAGTGACTGCAAAACTCCCTCAATCCAGCTTTTGAGCTGGGACATGGAAACAAAAACAATGACAATAAAATCCCTTTGTCTTTCTTACTATGAATGACAACATAAAATATGAAGATCTAAATTAAATCAAACTATGCAATGCCTATAAGAAGGGAGGCAAACCAATTTCCATTTTTATGCCTGGATTTTCTAATCTATCAATTGACTAAAATTGCCTTACTTACAGAGTTGTAGTGAGAATAATGTTTTTTTTTTAAATGTGAAATTCTTTGGAAAATTATGAAAACCTACATTTTTAAATTTTTTTCATCATCATTTGAACATGATAAGGTAATATGTAGTAGCTGGAAAAGAAAACCAATACCTTCACTTTGTATATTTTATTTTAAAAATATCTTCCTTCGAAATGCATCTCATACAATAAGGGGCTTTAAAAGCCTGAGAAATTACTTCTTAGATGGATGAAAATCTGCATCCAAAGGAAATGCTATAATTACTCAATTGTACCCATCACTTTGAGGGGTAAATGTGGAGGGGACAACATTGTCAACAGAAGTTGTCAAGTGTTTTCAACTGGCATCACTTTGACCCTGAAGGTGACACAACCAGCCATGCCTAATTCACAAAGCAGTAAACTTTAGCACTCGCTTCACAGATGGGAAGCATGAATAATCTGGCTGCGTGAAAAGAGACATCACTCTAGTGTACAAAATGAGTGTTCCGCAGCTTTAGAAATATATTTTGCTGTTTTATATATGTAATTACATACACGTTCCCATCCATAAATTTTAACCCTGAAGTTTATGCACAATAGAACATTGTATGCTTACCATTAAAAGTATATAGCTTTTGACTAAAAGCCAGGTGATTTATTTCTATAGCATGGGCAAAAAAAAAATCAGTCTATCTAGACACCGGTCCCAAATCCTCTTTTTAACAGTTTGCAGATGTGATGCCTGTTTATAGGTATTTCCTCTTGACTATTCACTGAATTTTGCTCTGTGGGGAGAAATGCAAAACTTAAAAATCATAAGCTTACTTATAAAAATGCAAACCTGGTTTATTTGTTAGTGACCACTTATAAACCAAAGCCATATGAAACTAGGTAGAAGTAGCAAAGATTAACAATGAGTTCTTTGGTTTAAAGAATAAAATAAGGCTCAGTATCCAACTTGCTTCTTGCCTCTTCAAATGTGACAGAGTCCAGTTTTATATACACTCACACAAATATTTTAATTCTACTGGATCTAAAATTAGCACCGACAATGGGTGCTGACATGGGTTAATAAAATGCGAATCCTATGCAACCCTAAAAGTCACTCCTCCCTTTCTTCCTTGCTAAGAGAATCCCAATTTGTTCAACCTCCTTTGAAATGGCCACAACCTTCAGGGAGGCTGGGTTACTCCAGAAAGTCTTGATTATTCTAAACTAATCAAGGTGGTTTTAGTCTCTTTGGCAAAGAAATTGCTTTAGGGATAGACTTGTGACCCAATTTAGCTGGTAAGATACAAAGCAAAGTCAATTTGGGGACTTCTAGGAATATCTTCCCATTCTGAATAAAGGAAACATATTAAGATGTTTCCATTTTCTATTTGGCCATCATGGTCAGGGGTGAGGCTCTGCACTGCTGTGAACTTTGGTAGCCCACATAAGAGGACAGGTCAATATGCTGAGGATGGCAGAGAGGAAAAATGGCAGGAACCTGGCTCTATACCTCCAGTCAATGAACTGCACGATTACCCAACTTTGGAACCTATCTCTAAGTTTGTAGGAGAAGATAATAAATCTTCTTGCCATTTATATAATTTTTTTTTGTTATTTGCAGTCAAAAGCATCCTAAATGCTATAAACTCACATGCTCAAATCAAAAATCCCAGTTTGCCATAAGCTCACTGAACTTATAGAGCCTTAAAATAATGCAGAGTCACCCAAATCCACGGCTCCTTCCCTCTATGTTAGATGATCGGGGGAAAAATGGGTCATAGGAAATACAGTGCTTTCAGCAACTTCACCTTGTCTGCCAAACAAAAGGTGATGCTTACTTTATTAAGATACCAGGAAAGAAAAATGGTATTAGAAAGAGTTTGACCTTATCACATAAGATCTGCATAATAGCCCTTTTGTATAGTCATAATGTAATTAGCATATGCAAGGCTCTGAAAAGTCTTATAGCGATAAAATTTGACTAACTTTATTGTGCTTATCAGGGGTTTGTTTCCCAAATTTATTAAGGCACAAAGAACTTTTTTGCCCCAATTAATATAAAACATATTAATTGATCCAGCAGAATAAACACTCCTCAAAACACACTGTGAGAAGCATTAATGTAGAATAAGAATTTTTACCTAAGTACACTGGAACATAATGTATTGAAGAAACTTCATGTCAGCTTGCCTATTTACAGAAAATGTTTTAAAGTGAGAATACCTAACATTTATTGAATGCTTATTCTGGACTGGACACTGTTACAACTCCTTTAACTCATCAAGTGCAGACACTATTATGAACCTCATTCAAGAGAAGAGGAAAGTTACGTACAGAAAGCCCCTATGCACATTGCTCATGATTTACATGTTTGCAAAAAGGAAGAACTTTATCTTACACTTGAAACCAAGAGCCAATTCCTATTGCTAGACATGTATTCCTCCCACCGAGTTGAGTTGGCTATGAGTAACTTGGCAAACCCTATCAGAATACTATGCAAGGGAATTCAGTGTCAACTGTCATCTTAAAACCTGGGCTGATGCCGTCAGGATGTGGCAGCGTTGCTATGATTTGGAGACACTTCTAATTAAAAACACAGTTGGATTGAATTTTATCCTGGCACAAAAGCTACAGCCCTCTTTACAGTATTTGTGTTTGTAGAAATTCAGGGGTATTGTTTACGCTTTAATTTTTTTAAGGCCCATAAGACCTCTCAGAAGATGTTTTGCAAATAAAAGACAGCTGAAGTTTAAAAGGTTTCTGAGCATCTCAGCACAATCATACGTTTCCTGAAGATAGGGAATGGATTCCAAAATGCTGAGTATATGGTGGGCATAAAAATGAATATTTATCAGTTGGGTTCTACTCTTCAATTTTTTCATCAGTATTTCTAATTAGTATATCCTATATCTAGTTTTTTCACATGGTTGTTAAATAGAAATGCATCCTCACATTTAAGTACAGAGAAGATCATTAAATAAAGGTAGAATATTCATGTCCTTATAATGCTTTAAAATATTTTTAATAGCCTCTTATTTGTCATTTGGCTAACAGTCAATTGATGAAATGTCATTTTAATGCCCTAAATAAACCTATGTAGACAAACACCATGATGGAGAGGAACATTTGCACATATGCTTATGTTATCACAAATAAAGCACATTAAGGAAGAAAGGTAGCTACATTTTAGATAAAGATGCCATAACTGTAACTCTTAAAAAATACAGAAATTTGCTTCTAAGATCAAAAAGTTTGGCCTACGAAGTATATTACTTTTTAAATTAAATTCCAACATTTGCTTTCACATAAAGCGTTGTAATGAAATAATTTAGAACGATGGTAAATTGTATATAAATATAACCCAACCACTTCCATTCATGTAGCGCTTTTTAATGTGTTGTGCAAATTTTATTTTCAAAAAGTGTGATACTGTTCCTAAAATGGAAAGATATGCAGATGTTCTTGTACTGATGTCATTCCACATATAGGTGAGGATGGATAGAGCTTTTATCCATGTAAACCTCAAATAACTCTGAAAAGGAATACACAGGGTAGGGTGCAGTGGAGGTGTTCAGACCCACTGTGCACATGATGTTGAACGTGTCTTCAGTATTTATTTGTTCATCGATCCTCAAAATATTACAATGATAAGCACTCCTTCATAGCTGCATTTCTGCAACTCTAGCAGGCCCTGCGAAGTGTCATCCACATACCTGTATAACAGAAGTGTTGCTCACAGCAGCGTGTGTTAGGAGATTTTGCCCACTTCTCAAAGCACTATGGCAGAACTCTCCCAAGAGTAGCAGAATACCAGTTGCCATTAAGGCTATGAAAAGAGGCTAAAATGGCTGCAACAACGTAAACAAACAAAAAAAGTTGAGCCATCTTGAAAATCTGAATTCTGGTTAAAAATAAAACGTTGCTTTCTGAGAATATAGAAATGCCTTTACATTGTCAAAGCTTGGTGGATGGCAGATGAAGACCTAGAGAAACATCCCAAGTTTTGCATGAGTCCTTAAGAACAAACGTACCAGACTGTTAAAATTGACATAAGTTTCCCAAGTAAATGCTTTGCAAAGTGCTCATTTATGTTATTTTTTTAAAAAGATTCGTTAAGTTTATACCTGACATACATTAAATTGCATATATTTCAAAGGTATAATTTGATAATTTTTGACCTATGTTCACACCTATAGAACTATCTCTAGAACGAGGATGATGAACATATATATCAGACTCGAGTTTCCTTATATCCCTCAGTGATCTCTCTTTCCTGTCCCTCTCCAATCACCCTCTTCCAACCCAGGCAACCACTGACATGAATAATATGTTGCTCTAGGTTAGCTTGAATTATCTGAGGTTTTATATAAATGGAATTATATAGTAGACACTTATTTTTTTTTAGTCCGGTTGATATCTTGCACGCAGGATACTCATTTTGAGATTCATTCACGTTGCTTCATGCGTCAATACTCTGTTCATTGCCAGTGTTCCACTGCATGAGTATATCACAACTGGTTTATCTATTCATCAGTTGCTCAACATTTCTGTTGTTTCCAGCTTTTGGCTACTGCAAATAAGGCTGCAGTGAACATGCATCTGTAGTTCTTTTGAGTAGACATATGCTTTCTTTACTCTTGGGTAAATAGCTAGAAGTATGATGGTTGGGTTATATGTTAAGAGATTTTAAGTTTAACTTCTTAGAAAATTGTTACACTGTTTTCCAAAACAGGAGTATAATTTTGCATTCCCATTAGTTACATGTGAGACTTTCAGTTGCTCTACATTCTCACCAACACTTGGTACTTTCAGTTTAACTGTAGCCTTTCTAGGGGTATGTAATGGTATCTCCTTGTGGTTTAAATGTGCATTTCCCCCAATGACGGATGTTGAGCATATTTTCATGTGTTTATTTTCTATTTACATAAGTTTCTTGTTAAATGTCTGTTCAAATCTGTGCTCCATTTTTAATTGGGTTTGTTTCTCTTTTTATTATTGAGTTATAAAAGTTTTTTAATAGCCTGGATAGACATCATTTGTTTATATTAATCTATGCTTTGCCAATACTTCCTTCTAGTCTGTATCCTGAGTTTTTACTTTCTTAACCATGCTTTTAGAAGAGTAAAAATGATTTATTTTTCTTCTGTACTTTTGTGCCTTTTGTATCATATTAAAACATCTTTACAAACTCAAAATCACTAAGATTTTTCTGCTATTTTTCTTCTGGAAGTTTCTAGAAATCCATTAGTTTTTCTGTTGTTGTTGCTGTCATTTTTAATATATATCTGTACTCACACCATGGAAAATTGTAAAATGTGCTCCTTCCTTTCTTTAATATCACCACGAAAACTTGCTCTCTGCAATAGAGTTAGGCCAGAGGATGGTTTCATTTTTTATAAGATGAGGAGTGCTCTTATCTCCTTCTTTTGAAAAACTTATTCAGAACAAGAAGGGGGAAAAATGTGTAACATTGTATAAAACATGTATAGTCATAAAAATTGCTGCTGAATTTCAAGAAGCTTCCTGCTAATATAAGCAATGGTGTAAGTGTTCAAAGAAGTCTATGGTATAGTGAACTGTATCCTTGTAATGTGTTGGGACCACATAAAAATTGATCCGGCTAAAAAGAAAGAAGATTTTAAAGATTAAAAATAGATGTCATATTAAATCTTCTGAGATGGCATTTAAAAATGAAGACTAAATAATTTAAAACTTTGGATAAGCTGTTTCCTGCCTTCCTTTTAGAAGTATTTTTCCCCCTAGTGAGTCATAAAATTATAACTGCAAAGTGGTGTGGGATTTTTTTAAACTTTTAAGTGGCATGCTCTCCCTGAAATATAAAAATTATGTGTGTGTTCTTCTGGTAATGACTTTTCAAAGAGAAACATGGTATATTATTTAAAAATTGGAGCAAATAGTATTGCAATAAAAATGTTATTGGTTTCCTCTTATGTGCATAACCAAATGAGGTAGAAAGTACCAATGGTGGACAAGAGGAAAACAGAATAACGAATGAAGTTGGCCCTTAAATATTAACTTTTTACAGGTGTTCTATTAGTTGAAAAGATGTTTAACTGCATGCAAACCACATTGAAGGTAGAGGTCAGGAAATAAAGAGATGATTTGTACCTGGAACAAATAGAATAAAGCTTTTATATCAAGAAGTGCATGAAAGTTAGAATACAACATGACTAGTTTGGAGATCATCTCAAAAGTAATTAAGAGGAGCTTGGACTTGAAGTGCTATGGTAAGACAACCAGACCAAATAAAGAATTCTTGAACAGATAGATGGTATTAGTGATGAATAAGCATAGCACATTCCATGCATGACCCATTGTTCTAGAGCCTGGATCCACAAGGATGGAGGAATACAGGAAAAACTGTCCTTAGATTATCCATACAGTAGAAAGAATGGCTTTGAAAAAAGAAGAAATAAAACAGAGAGATTTGCAGAAACTTGGGTATAAAAACAGGAAAAAAAGAGCAAGTAAAACCCAAAGCAGGAAAAAAGGAAATAATAAGAAAATAAATTTTAAAAGATAAAAAAAAAAACAATAAAGCAAAAAGAAAACAAGAAGAAAAATAAACCTAAAGAAAAATAAAAACGAAATCCAGTTTGTTAAGAAGATAAATCAGATAGAAAAATATCGGGCAAGACTGACCAGGAAAAAAGGGAGAAGATATAGATTACCAAAATCATGAATGAGAGAAATGACATTACAACAGATTCTACAGATACTAAAATGATAATAAGATAATATTATGAACAACTTTATATCAATAAGTTTAAAAACATAGATTAAATAGAAAATTTCCTTGAAAGATATAAAGCTTATTTAAGAATAAGTAGATAACCTAAATATATCTGAATATAGCCAAATGTCTATTAAAGAAATTAAATTTGTAGGTAAAAACCTTCCCACAAAGAAAACTTCAGGCCCAGATGTTTTCATTGGTGAATTCTACCTAACATTAAGGAAGAAATTATAACTAACTAAACAAACATTTGTAATATACAAAAAGGATAACATATCAAAATCAAATGATACTTCTAGGAATAAAGGGTTAGTTTAATATTCAAATAATAATTGATGTATTTTACCAGATTAACAATTTGTTTTTAAAAGTATGATCATGTCAACACATGTCAACGCACCATCCTTTCCAAAAGTTTCTCATGCCCATGTATATAATTCCTTTCTCTCTCTCTCTCCCCTAATCCTAAAATAACCATGTATCAATTCAGGTAGATATTTTACAGATTTCATAAGAATTTCTGTATCAGCGATTATGTTATCTGCATATAAAGATGGTATTATTTCTTCCTTTTTACTGTTCATTTATTTAATTTATTTTTCGTGCCTTATGGATTTGCTGGAACCTTCATGACAATGTTGACTAGAATTTAGAGTGGACATATTTACCTTATTCTTGATCTCTGGGAGAAAGCATTCAGTTTGTATCCAATAGGGATGATTCTATCTGTATGTTTTTGTAGATGTCCTTTATCATGTTGGAAAACTTCCCTTCTATTTTTAGTATGCTACAGTAGTTTTAGGAATGAATACTGGCAACATCAAATGCTTTTTTTGTGTCGACTTGGCGATCGGACACTATCTCCAGGTAGACAGCATTGGAATGAAATTAGAGGACACCCAACTGTGGGGTATCTACTGCAGAACTGATTGCATGTTTGTCTGGTGAGGAGAAATCCCCCACATTTGGTCACAGAAGTCATCTGTCTGTGTTAATTGTTTCTGTTATGGTGTAACAGCACAAGAAAGATGGTTCGAGTTTTTCCAAAAGAGATCGATATGTTTATTATCTTCATCATGATGGTTTCATGCATGCACACATACACACACATCAAATTGTGTACTTTAAGTATGTACATTTTATGATAAGTCACTTATGCCTCAATCAATCCTTAAAAAAAAAAAAAAAAAAAAAAGAACTATCCAAAGGTCTCAAATAGCCTATATTTCTATATCATGTCTTGGTACCGAGTATCAATATTAAATCCACATATAGTCTTTTTTTTTCTATAGAATCCACGTGGCCACGTGAAACAGTTGTGGCTAATGAGATGTAAGTAGAAGTCTCTGCTAGGGAAAGTTCTGGAAAAGTCTCTGTTTTCCTAATAAAAATGAAATCTATCCGACAATGACAGTCCTTCAATCTGCACCTTTCTTCCATCTTGAAACTAAACATGACACCTGGGAGTATAGAAGACAAGTGCTCTTAGATAAAAATTGTAAAACCTTTTTAAAGAAAAGTTTTGGTTCTGAATAACTTTAAAAAAGTAAAGAGTCATTGGCCCTGACAAACAGTTAAATCATACCAGGGACTGACTACCTCCTCGTTAGATGATGTTTCTAATATGAGAAAAATAAAGCTCAACTGTTTATTTCACTGTTTGTCAGGGTTTTTTTTTTTTATTTACAGCTAAATGCATTCTTACAGACAGACTTGCCATATTCCTAGAGAGAACGTACCTCTTTCCTCCTCTTCTTGACCTACTGTTGCATTTACAACCTCTTCTTTATCAGAATCTTACTCCCCTGACTCTCTTACTGAACATTTCTAGCCCGTTTTTTTCAGCAAGTCTAAAACTACAAAGGTATTTCTGGGAAATGCTGGCATTCTTTGACCAAGTTATGAAAGTTTAAAACTAATTCAATGCCCAAGAACTATGTGAAAATATGCTCAACAATATCCGCCACCAGGGAAATACAAACAAAACCATAATGACATACCACTTCACGCCCGCTAGGATGGCTATAATCAAAAAGTTAGACAATAATAACAAGTGTTGGGTGGATGTGGAGAATAAAGCCCTCTTACACGGCTGGTGGAATATAAAATGGTGTAGGCCCTTTGGCAAACAGTCTGGTAGTTCTTTCAAAGGTTGAACATAGAGTTACAGTATGACTCAGCAATTGCACTTCTAGGCAGACACCCAAGAGAAATGAAAACATATGTCCATACAAATGTTCATTTGTACATAAATGTTCATAGCAGCATTGTTCATAACAGCCAAAAAGAAAACAACCCAGATGTCCATCAACTGATGAATGGATAAACAAAATGCAGTATATCGGTACAATGGAATATTATCTGGTCAGGAAAATGAGCTATTGATACTGTTAAGACATATATGAACCATGGCAACACTATGCTAAGTGAAAAAAGCTAGTCACAAAAGGTAACATATTGTATTATCCAATTTATACAAAATTCCACGACAGTCGAATTTACAGAGACATAAAGTAGAAGTGGTTGCCAGGCCTGGGAGGAAGAGGGAAATAGAGAGCGACTGCTAATGGATAGGGGGTTTCTTTTTGGGGTAATTAAAATGTCCTGAAATTGACTGTGGTCAATAGCTGTGAATATACTAAAAACCACTAGATTCACTTTTTAAAAGAGTGAATTGTATGGTATATGAATTATACCTCAATAAATAAGTTATATTAAAAAAGTAATATAGTCAATGATCTTACCGGCAATGCTTAATTTTATTCCCTTCACCAGGCCTTACATTTTTGAGTAGTTCTGCCTGTTTTCAATCATCTTAAAGTCGTAAGTTTTGCAAAAGAACCACTATCAGGAAGTGTCCAAAAACCAGAGCTTTGTACCAAGTGTAGGTTTTTGCGTGGCTTGGTGAGCCCTGGCAAAATCCAACTTACCACTACGATTTTGGTTTGGTGATGTGTAAGTCACAACCATGTCACAGAGAGGACGATAAATAGGAGCATCCCACATTTACATCATTCTATAAAACAGACTTTAGATCCCATAATCCAAAAGGTCTCTTCCAGCTCTAAAATTTAATGAATTTATGGTGCCATTTGATCTCAACAACAACTCCAAAGAAAAAGCAGACTTATATTATTATAAGATCATTGTCATTTAACAGATGATAAACCTGTTCAAAATTTTGGACATTATTTGTTGATAATCCTATGGTTCAAGTATATAAAGTGTTTACATGTATAAATACAAAAGATTATATGTGTGTTATATGCATATATATATATATATATTCCAGATAGAAATAAAGATTTACATAGCTGATTACCTAGAATGTTTTCTTAAGAATTGATTTTAAAAATCAGAAAATCACTCATGTGCAGATTATTTATAACAAGCATTAAAAGCCCAACATGAATTCACATTTTTCTTCAAAGCATCTCTTCATTTACAAGCCCATTCATTAAGATGCCCCAAACCACAGCTCAATCAGCTCACTGCTCTTCCACTTTTTTCCTGATAATTCCATCATGTCACAAAACAAAGTAGTCTCAACTCATCTTCTATTGTCTCAGTTTGTCTCTTTCTTTCTTCTGTTATTATAAATTCATAACATCTTAGGCCTGACCCTCCTTTATAGATTCTCAAATACCTCTTTCCAAAAGAATATAAAGCCCCTTTTAGATCATCTGGCAGGAGACAGTGCTTCATAAAACTCCAGTATACAGTAGAGAAAATGCATCCCTTTTAAAGTTTAAAGATTTTTTTCCCCCTCTACAAAAGATACTCAGAGAAAAAAAAGGTCCTTTTAAAATGCTGGTCGTGTCACTTCATTAATATTTACCGTTTCTCGTATGCTGGTGGCAACTAACTTGGATATCTAAGCATGCTTCTAATGTAAGGGGCAATTTTCCTCTAGCTTTTTCAGGGACCTTTCCAAGAAGAGATCAATATTCACTTGGTGGCTTTTGGTCCTTGAAGACACCTAATTGTCTTTGATCTCTCTTTCGCAAATATTTCGTTTTCTTGTGATCGTCCTTTGAACTCAACGTGCTAAGGAATGCGTCTGTGTTTCCTAACATTCTTCCTCTTGTCCCTTGTGACGGCATGTTCTTTGTGCAACTAGCAGCATGGCTGTGACACAAGCTATTTCTCAGCTGCTCCAGCCAATTTGGTGCCTTTGTGCAAATTACTAAATGGTGTCCCTCCCCACGGCAGATGCAGCTGAGCAGGTGCCTGGCCAGGTGAGCAGAGGAAGAGCAGGATTTAAAACCCCTCAACCAGCTGCACGTGGGCAGAGCAATACACAAGCATCCAGAGCCACTGGATGTGAGGCTCATCCAGATCTGTCCTCTATTCTGCCGTCTTCACAAGCCCCTGACAGCATCTGCTGCATTCACGCAAGCTACCTCGACCTTGAACAGCATCTGCAACCTAACCCCTTCCTCGGGGTCCCTCTCTCTCTTCATGCTTTCCAAGCAGTGCTGTATTTCTGCAAGGAAACAGCAATGCCCCCCCACCCCCTTGACTGAGCCTCAATCAGTCACAGCTCTGGGTATACAGAAGGTACGAAGGGATCACACACGTTGATGTCAAACACCCTTCCATTCACGTTTTACATTTACTATCTGTAAGAACTTGGGTAATTTTCTCAACCTCTCTTAGCCTCAGGTTTCTTAACTGTAAACCTGGGACAATCATCTCCCAGTGCTGCAGGGAGGAATAAGTAAGGAGTTGTATTTAAAGAAGTTAGCACAGGGCCTGGAGCATAGAGAGCTCTCAAAAATGGCAGTTGCAGTAAGTCTTGTGCGTGTAATTTTGAAGAACATTTATTGATGGATAAACTGCCAAAAATCAGCAAAATATTTCCACCATTGAATTTGTTGCCATAATAAGACATTTTGCCTCACTAGCATGGCATTTTGCAAAGCTAAAGTTCTTGAAGCCCAAAGGACAAGTGTGAATGAATATTTAGAAGTCTCCTACTCAACTGATCTGTAAACTCTGAATTCAGGCTTCTTTCCAGAGAAATCTGACATTCATAACACAGAAGGCTCAGAAAGGATTTTCACCTTGCTTTTCTAACATGCAAATCCTGACAGAAGGATTTTTTTTTAACATTTTGTGAGTCAACATTTGTTTAGCTACTACTATGTGCCGCCAAGCACTGTTCTAGAAGTTCCTACATACATTATCTCATTTAAATCTCCCAACAACTTTGAGCACTAGGCATCATTATCCACATTGCAGAGGTAACAAAACTGAGTCTCGGAGCTTGCCTTGATCAAGGTCACAGGAAAAATGAGTCTCATCAGAATTCAGGTTTTATGACCCTTAAAGAATTTCTTTCTTGCTATTAGGCCACTCTGATTTTCCTTTCCATGAAATCTTGATTACTCAGGCAATATGGGGTGCTGAGGGAGAAGCCCCTGGGGAAAGAGAGAGTTGGTAGTAACATTCCTGAGTGGAGAAGGAAGGTTGCTAATGGAAATATTGGCTAACTAAAGCATGCTGGCAGGGTGGTAACTGGCTTGGACCCCTACCCAGTGAGGCTCAGAGAGGGAGGGCCCACTCCAGAGTAGCTGCAACCACAGAAAAGAATCTGGGGACACAGGAGCCTCACTCAGGTACCTCCAGGGGCAATAGCTAAATTGTGCACTTGTCTGGAGTAACGGACAGGCTCCCAGGAAGCTGCAAGTTTTTGGAGATCTGCCCAGACTGGCTTTAGTGAAAGGGCTTGCTAATTTGTTTTGAAAAAGATGCTTAAGCCCTTTTCAAAGCAGATTATTTTTAACACATAAAGTTTTGATATAGATTCGTTGCCTGATGATAAGAACATTTTGAGTAACAACAAATACAGCATCCCGACATTTTCCTCGACTGTATTATACACCTAAATCTTGTCCACAGCAGAACAGCGGTGCTTTCAACTTTAACGGCAGTCTGCTAACAGACCAGAAGAAATATTTCACAGCTATGTCAGTTAATCCCCTTGGTGCAGCATCTGACATTATAGGGTACTCAGAGAAGTGCTTAATAAAAAATTTAGGACAAACAGGAGGATCGCCAAACTACTCAAGACTTGGCAAAAGAAACGTACACAATGTGCATTACCATTTCTTCACAAAAGCATAGCATCCTTTAACTTTCAGCCACAATTCTGGGAAAGAACTCTATTCAAAGTCACTTGTCTGCTGGCTGCCTCTATATTTTAACAACAATGCTATTGGACTTTTAAAAAGTACGTTCCCAGCATTACAAATATGACTTAATGTTGGGGCAGGATTTTAAAGATGTCAATAGGCTGTAGAGTTTTCTGTGCTGTGCGTTTGTGAATTTGGAGAGAAGACAGCACTATGGTGAGGCATCGTGTCCTGAGCCAATGTTTCATGTTGATTTCATGTAAGTTATTTCATTTAATCCTCACGACCACCCTGACTGTAGATATTCTCATTCTCCTTGCATGGATGGAAACTAAGGCTGCTGCAGGCACTACTGGCCCAGGAAATAGTAACTCATTGATTTGCTACTGTTCTTCAACCTCATCTCTCCTGGGCAACTGCATCATTTGACGCACAAAGCTATTGGTGCTGGAAGAGGCAGGCAGCTCTCTCCTTCCTCGGTGACTACTGTGAATCTGTCATCAGGTTCTCTTGCTTCAATCAACCGTCCCCCAGCCTTGCTCGGACACAACCATCCAGCTCTGATGACATCTTGCCTTGGTGCCTGTCAATTTCTAACTGGACTTTCTCCCCTCTCCAACTCATGCTCCACGCTGTCCTAGCAGTCACTTTTTATGTCACAAATTTAATGGTGTACTTCTGCTGTGTTTAAAACTTAGGGGCTTGCCACCTGTGGACAGAATAATGACCCAACCCTTGTCAGCTTCACCTATGGCCTTCACTGCCACGCCTCTTTCAACCCTCTACACCCTGACCCTCCATTTCTTAAACACGTTCACTTCCAGGTGGGAAATTTCCATCGTAACTTACCTGCCTATCCAATGCTCAATTTCCTACTTCCCTGTTTTCCTTTCATTCTTCACTCTGTAGCACAGTGCCTGGTACTGCCACTCAAAAAATGAAAATTCTTCTTCTTCTTTTTACCTTTTTACCTTTTGACATTTTGTTCCCCGGCACTGGTGCACATTTTCATCACAGCTGCTCACTCACCTGGCTCCCAGGCAGACAGGAATCCCCATCCGGGCATTTTTTATCATCTTTGCATTCATCTCACTGCCTGACACAAAGTCCGGTACCCCTAATAAAAGTTCTCTGCATTAAATAAGGACTTTGGCAGAGAGGTAGCAAATCTTGAAGATATAAAAAGCAGACTCTACATTTCTTGTGCCATGTTCTGGAAGGACTTATGGAAATCTGCAGTTTCAGCAGTGGTCTTCAACCACGTGCCACCAACTCAACATGGGAAGACCCATGGGAAGACGTTAAAATCTTTTTACTCCAAAATGTTCCTGTCCTGTAAACAGATATCAAGAGTTGGGAGGGGTCACTCTGATTAGCAAAAATAGCCCCTCATATCATATAGTGTTTTTTGTTTTTTTTTTTAACAACAAGTACCTCTGTTGAGTCCTCTCTCTGCCTCCACACCTTCTCATTCCAATCCAGATCCCTGCATAGACAAGTTGTAAGCAAAGCGAAATCAACAGTGTGATATATTCATCACTCTACCTTTATTTCCTGCTGAGAATATTTATCTATTTTCTGACCCTGCAAAGATTTTTATCCTGAGTCATGATGAAAGCGCTCTGAAAGCAGCAATTGTGAAAATGGACTCTATTCATTCGGTTGATAGTGATAAGCTAAACTAATAATCAAGAGTTGTGACCCCCGAGTCAAACCTGCAGAGAAGGAGCAAGGGTCACTTGCAAAAAACATCAGCTCGAGAGCATTTCAGTGGGATGTTTTCACAGGTCCGCCCTGAAACTTCTCGTGTTTTTTTGTTTTTTATGTGGAAGTGCCTTTGTTAGTATTAAGAATTGGGAGGGGGGCAGATGGAGGAGGAGTGGAAAGAGGTGCTATTCAGGAGAAATATTCATGCCAAGGATGGGGCAAGGACATAATCATTAAAATATTAAAATCCTTGATTATTCTCCTTTTCTGCCTATCTCTAGCCATGTTGGGGTCATTCTGGCAAACAAAGAAAAAACAAGAAATAAAGGGACGTGAAAGCCGTGTTTATTAACTAGCACATCACTTAAAAATGGATGGGGGAAGAGGCAGGAGCAAATTATAGAAGTAAGATTTGGGGAGTTATCTGCTGATTCATCATTGATGGTCAAGAAGAAATTGGGGAATCACTTGCTGACACTGTGACCCTCATAACCCCAAGGTGTGTACCAGGCATTGTTCTAAACATCTTCTTAGTAACTCATTTAATGTTTATAATAACCTGTGAGTTAGGTGTTATGATTGCAGATGAGGAAACTGAGGCACAGAAAGGTTAGTGACTTGTCCAGGGTCACACAGCACCAAGTGGGAGGGCTAGGGTTCAAACCCAGGCTGTCTGGCTCCACAGCCTGTTCTATCACACTGTGCCTGAGTTTGTGCTGTATAGTTCACAGCTATTATTTCATTTAATCCTTCAAATTGCTGTGCAAGACAGCTGCATGTCTCTTTGTCACAGATGAGAACACAGATGAGGCTAGGTGAGTTGGAATGATTTGCCAAAGGAAGACAGCTTGTAAATGACAGAGCTGCAGCTCAGACCTGGTTTATCTGACCACAACGCCCAGGCTCTAAACAACTACACTGTGCTATAACCGTAGGTGAAGGAGCCACCATCTGCATCTATAAAATGGATATAATGACAATGTTCCTAACCCACAGTATCACCGTAATAACTAAAAAAAATTAAAGCCATCTTACAAATTGCAAAGCGTTATACAAATACAAGGAGATGGGGGAGTAATAAAGGGGAAAGTTAGTATCACATAACCTAGACTGCATTCATTCATTCATATGACAAATATTTTCGAGATCTTTCTATGGATCAGGCAATTGCCTGGGCAATCTAAATTGTTGACATCCAAAGTCTCCTTCAACCCTAGATTCCCCAAGTTAGTGTTTAGCCTCATTACAAGAGATAGCCCTTATCTTTCCTTATGCACTGAGACCACCAGTTTAGACCACATTTTTATCCATTTTAGCAAATTCTAGTCTCTATAATAATTTTTGTTCATGTCCCTTGCTAGTTCAGGAAAGGGCTACTCCTTTATGCTAGTTGAAGTTGCTTCCTCTATCTGCGCTGTGAATCCTTCCCCCGCTACCTGCTTCTCCCATATTCATTAAACCAACATGTAAATTCTTTCCTGTTTTGTCACCTGATGCATCATTCCTATCCACTGCCAACTAACTTAAGCCTGTCATCTAAAATTAAAACCACTTCAGTTACAAATCCATGCCTACTTTAACCTATTTTAGTTTTTTTTTCCTTTGATTCACAAGTATCTCCCACATACAGACCATTTTTTTGCTGTATCCTTTCCTTTCCTTAGGTACAGCCATCATTTCTTGACACCTGCTTCAATCACACCCTCCTGAGACCTCACAAGAGGCTATCAATTTATTAAGTCCTTATCGGTCTAATAGTCTTCTTCAATTCTCATAACCTCCAACTTAACTTGTGAATTTTACGGATCCCCCTTTGAACACTTTGCACTCCCTGATTTCCCTAAGATTGCGTTAAGGTGGAGGAACGGTGCTAGAGTCAGAGAGACTGGTCACAGGACATGGTCACAAGCCATGTGACCTCCGACAAGTTCCTCAGCCTAAGACTCAGATCCAGGACTGGCTCTGCTACCTGCTAGCTGCATGACTTTGGGCCAATTATTTAATGTTTCCAAGTCACGCTTTCTTCATCTCAAAAACTGAAACCTGTTCTCACTCATAAAATTGTTCTAAGAATTCACTGATCTACTGCATGTCAAGCCTGGCACATAGTTAGATCTGAGTAACCGCTAGCCAGTACGCTTATTACTATTACTACAGTTATGATAATCACTATAGCTATAATCGCTGCTGCTGCTACTAACGTGCATCTACTTCTTAAATCACTCCCCTTTCGTCCTAACAGAAGGGATCTTCCCCTGTAAACTCTCAGGCACTTGCTGTTGGGGAATCCATCTGTACATCCACCATAATGCCACATGGAGACTGTTTCAAGTTCACCTTCAGTTGGCTGTCTTGACAGCACCACCAGTTCACCATGAACACCAGCATATTCTCCTCCAAGTACCACCAGTCTCTGGGTGATGCTATGTCCTTCTTGGAGCCTCGCATTCCAAAGCTGGGAGTCCTGTGAGATCATTTTCTTTTGTAGTTCCCCATGCCTGGTGTTTATCTTAGCCTTATTTTTCTGATTTTTCTCTCCTTTTCCCCATGGTTCAAGCCATTCCTGCTTACTGAATGGCCAAAAGACCTGCAGACTTTCTCTGCCTCTGTTCTCTTTGCTTTGGTGATACATCCACTACCAATACTAGTTTCATGCAACTTGCATCATCGTCGGTTCTGTTTAAGAACCTGAAACAGTTTGCTTCTGAAATCAAAGTCAGACTCCTCACTTTGACATGCAAGTTCCTCCATCCACTCGCCTGCCTTCTCTGTGATGGAGACTTCACTTCCACTGGAGTCTTTTCTTTATTTCCCTCGTAAACCATGCCCATGTCAGTTCTCACAGTTGAGCTTATTTTATTCTTCTCACCCAGATCCCTGCGTCCTTTCAAACAACCAAGTTTACGCTTCCTTCAGGGTTCTACATAAAGTCTACCAGTGTGTGCATGTATGTCAGTGTGTGCGTGTATGTGTATATAATAGAGGGGAGGAGAGGTCAACTTTTCAGACTAACTTTGGGTCAAACAGGCCTGGGTTAGAATCCTGTCTTTCCTTGTAACAAGCCATGTGACCTCCGACAAGTTCCTCAGCCTAAGACTCAGTTTCTTCATTTGTAAAACACATAAGACATACAGCAGCAATTCTCAAAGAGTGACAAAATGAGTAGTAGGATGGATAAAGCACTTCTGCCACTCACTGCAGTATGGTGGCTGTCTCGAAGAAATGCATTTGTGCAACAGAATTAGATGTGACTTGAACTATTGGCCTGTTTCAAAGAGTACCAGTTTAACTTGAAATAACAACTGAGATAGTCTGATCATTGGGACTTGGACATTTGGTAGACATTTTCTTGAAAATGAAAGAAGAGAACCTGTTGCTTCAAGGACAACTGACAACAGTTGTTGCCAATGGAAAAATCTGATCTATTAAGTGAAAATTAGAATTTTGGAAAACTTGCATCTGCCAGCGTGACAGCTTGACAGCTGCCTAATATGTAGACATTTTTCTGAGAGATTGGTGGTGATTGTAACAATGTGATTTTTTAAAAAATATAATGAAATGTGTCAACATTTGGAGATCAGCATAATTCAGTGAGCCAATATTTTCCAAATGGCCAATGTATGATGTTACAACCTTATGCATGGGTAACTAACATGCAAGATAATCAACTGATTTCAAGTTAATAGAGTAAAAAAAGAGTTCACTGATTTATCTCAGATTCCCCAATATAACTTTCTAGACACTTCCAGTGTTTTAGTTTCTATCACTGGACAATATTCACAATTATTTGAAAAGGATATTAAAAAATTCCTTCTTTTTCTGCTACATATCTATATGAGGCCAGATTTTCTTCATGTATTTCAATCAAAACAACATATCACAATGGATTGAAAGTAGAAAAAAATACAAGAATCTAGATATCTTCTAAATCGCACATTAAAGAGAAATGTGAAAAATGTAAAACTATGTTGCTCTTGCCACATTTTAAAAGTTTATAAATTACAGTATTTTTATAAAATGTGTTATTGTTATTTCAAATGAATTAATAAAATTTTTAAAAGTTTTTGTTTTAATTCTTAATACAGTACTATATATAGTACTGTGTATGTGTGTGTGTGTGTATGTATATATATATATTATCTCACACATAAACAAAAGTTCTTTGGGGCCCTCAATGACTTTTAAAGTATAAAGTGGTCCTAAAATCAAGAATTTTGATAATTGTTGTCACAGAGTTGGTTGTTCTAGGTTAAATGTGCTTCCTTATGTAAAATGCCCAGCACAGACCCTGAGGGCTAGTGAGTATTCAATAAATATTATGTTTCTTACAAGCATTTAAGCATAATCTGTTCCAGAATATAGGTTCATATGTTTTCTAAGTGTGTGTATGTATGTGTACACGCACATGTGGCTGTTTTTGTAGTGTATCCAACGAGATTATAATAATTTCTTCATAAGTACTTCCAGAATCCCACTATTTAGCTGAGTATTTAGTCAGTATTTCAGTTAATGCTTTATGTAGCTAAATTTATATATAAATTCCATTGTTAAAAACTTTAGCTGTCAAGATTACAACAGTAAATTTCGAATACAGAGATGTTTTCATTTTATGTTAAAGATAATACTTTAAATCACGTCAACAACCCAGCCTTGAAAACGGTGTTTTCATTTTATCAATCCAAGCCAACAGCATCTCTTGGCTGGATGATTTCAACTATCTCCTGAACAACTTCCCTTCCTCCACCCCTGCCACCCTTCAGCCTGTTTTCAACACAGCAGACACAGCCACCCTGAGATATGTCCCTTCCCTGCTCAAAATCTCCCTGTGGTTCTGGATCTAGCTCAGAGCACAGCCACGGTCCTTACTTTGACCACCACGCTTCACTCCCTCCTGCGTTCCTTCCTGGTTTGGTCACCCTGTTCTGGCCACCCTGGTTTCCATGCTATTCTCCTGATACGCCAGACCTTTCCCACTTCCTATTCTCATTGCTGGAAGACTGTCCCCCAGAGATCCCTCACTTCTTTCAGATATTAGAAGAAAGTCTTCCCCTGAACACCCATCTATTAATAAATTTCCATTTGCTCTTGAGCAGGCTACATTCTCCCCACCCCCAACACATATACCACCCCCATCACTTCTCTCTTTAGCAGTTGTCACTATCTAACATAATTCCCATTTGGGTTTTTTTGTCTGTCTCTCCCAGCGAAATGCAGTTTCCATGATGCTAAGGTTTTCATCTATTTTCCTATAATGTGCCTGGCACACGGGAGATGGTCAATATTTTATTGTTGAATGGATAAACGAATAAACAAATGAACAACTATCGAGATATTACCAATTCATATCCCTTCTCAAGAATTAAGGGAAAGTGGTAGTTTTCTGAGCAAGATTGCTGGGATACATTTACAGAGGGTGCTGACCCTCAAGTCCAAATCTCCCATTGACAGAGCATTTCAGTAACCATGGAAAATGCAAGTTTCAAGAAGATTGGTAATTTTCCTGGATGAAAGTGTGATTTTTTTCTCTTATCTGGTGAATGAAGACTAATAATGCCTCAGGGAGAAGAGGGTAATTGATTTAGGCCATCCCAGGAGGGAATGCAAAAATCACTTAGGGAAATAAAGATCCTCATTGGTCAAAATGCAGCATCTTCCAGTTAAACTTGAAGGTAAGGAAATAATACGTTGTTTTCTCATTAGGTTAGATCCTTTACTTTACTCTGAGAGCCTTTGCATAGTGGTTGAAGATCTGTAAGAAAACCTACTGGGAAGTCATTTAAAAATCAACTCATACTATGAAGGAAGCAAATTTAATTCAATTTCAAGAATGCATTTAAAAAATAATAATAATAAAGCATAATGAGAACCTGCTGCCTCAAACTACAGCCAGGTGGGAAGCCAGACTGCAGGGGCAGCCACTACTCTATAGTTCTGCATCTGGTTGGAGCCTTCATGCCTCGGGAGAATGACTCAGGTCTGGTATTACTATGATTTTTTTTTTTTGTTTTCTGTCTTCAGCTGACAAGGTCCCTTCTTCACTCACAGCACATTTTCCCAAACATCCACTCCAAGATACACTCAGATCTGTGGAAGTGTCTTGCGAAGCTTCTTTCAACAGAGATGGAGTTGATTGCTTCCCTGATAACATTTCCAAGAATGGTACCAAAGGTACTGTCCCTCTGGATTTTCTCTCTCCTACAGTGTTTAAAGCAATATCAGGAATCCAACCAAAAATCTCAGGGCTCCTTTAATAATAAACTTCTGACAGCAAGGAGATAGTGTCACATAAAGCACACCTAGAGGATTCATGGGTGTAAATCTTCACCATACCACTTAACAGGTATGCGGACAAGCTAGCTAACTTCTGCCTCGCTCCCACAGCCCCTTAAAATGGAGATCACAGGAGTTCGAGACCAGCCTGAGCAAGAGCGAGACCCTATCTCTACTATAAATAGAAAGAAATTAATTGGCCAACTAATATATATAGAAAAAAATTAGCCGGGCATGGTGGCACATGCCTGTGGTCCCAGCTACTTGGGAGG
>VSMD01054672.1:0-33709 GCA_008750895.1 Mirza zaza | reverse complement strand
CATATATATTTCATATACATATTATATGCATATATATATGTGTGTGTGTGTGTGTATATATATATATATATATATATATATATATATATAATGTATGTTGCAGAGTCAGCCATTCTACCCCAGTGGTGCCTGTGTTAAATGTGTTAATTAGAGGAATGTGGAGGTAACCTGAGTAGGATAAAGGGATTATACAATGGTGAATTAATTATTATAATTGCTGTAGCCTTACTAATCTTCTAGTGCAATGTTCTCCCTCCGAAAAAGTACCATTACAGGACCATCAAGACTTTAGGCAGTCAGTAAGAATTCTGGAATTTAGGATTGCTTCTAATTGGCTACTCATGCTGTTTACCACCAAATACTTGGTACGTGATTATCTAGAAAGCCGAGACCCCAGGAAGCAAGAGTTTGGTTCTCGAGACCACTCCTGAGGGCAAGCCCATGTGTGAGTAAGTAGACGCAGTCACAGCTGGTTGTTTCAGTAGTGATATTTTATTCTGCTTGATGATGTTCAAATGATGTTTACAAATGATATTTCATGCACTACCCCATAATTTGGTGAATTGTTTTACCTTTCAGCCGTTTTATATGTAACATTTTTAAACACGTGTACAGATGTGACTGACGATATATAAACTGCTCAGGTTGTGTTTTTACCTGAAGAGTCAGGTTACTCGGTTAAAATATCTAGTAGGATCAGAATGTGAAGGGCTCAAAGTTCAACCAGTTTTATCTCAATTATTTACCTTTTACGTATTTTTTTATAATAAGAAGTATAAAAAACTATCATTCATTTATGCTTAAATATACTTGGTAGTAAAATATCCATTTTCCTTAATACATATATTTTCAATGTAAATATCTTAAATCATCATACAATATTTATTTTGAAAAAGTCATCATTCTTGCCCTGAAGGTTTTTTAATGATAGTATCACTAATTTGAATCCTAAGAGACAAATAAATCAATCTCTTCCACTGTCCATGTTATAGCATAGTCAATGATTACATATTCAGGATATAGTTGCTTATAATTCAAAAGTTATCTGAGCCCTGTTTTCTCCTCTTGCTATTAAAGAATCTCTACGGTTGTATGCCATCAGTCATGGGTGGCAAGTACATAAAAGTGGTGTTTAAAAGCATGGCTCAATTTCACTGATACTTATTCTGAGTTAAAGGTCTGATAACTTAGTTCGTAACTTAGCTTTCAGCTGTGTTACAGAAGCAAGAACGAGCGCCGGTGACTGAGGTAACTACCCGCCAAAGCAGCGCGACATCCTGGTAATCATCACGCCTAAAAAACAATTATTTGTTTTGGTGTACGATAAATCCTATTTTTCCGGAAATACTGGACATTAATTGTTACCTTTTGTGTTTTCCTCACGGTATTATCTAGAATCTGTTTCTGTGACAGGACGTGTTGCACAGCAGCCAGGGTGATCCCAGGGGGACCCCTCTTCCCTCGCGTCAGGACCACACGCGCCAACGGCCGGGGGCCTGGACAGCCCACACGGCCCTCTGCCTCAGGGACCCAGGCCGCAGTGTCCCCAGAGAAAACGCCCCTCGTTTGTCCCTCTGCTCCCTGCGGTGCGGCGGGGCACAGTCATTGCATTGCCCTTAACAATCAAGCAAGTCTGTTGCCCCAGAAACAAGCAAACAAAACAGCAGCCGTCACATAATCGCCAGCACAGACGCCTCCATCTTGAGAAGTCGACAGTCGCAGTGATGACGTCGAGTGCAGAGTCTAGTAATCCTCACTGAGGGTCTAGAACAAGTCAGGTTTTTCCCGACTTCTGGATTTTTAGTGACCTCACGTGTGTTCTTTAAATTTTATTTTCTTTCGTTCCTCATCTATAAAATTGGGTGATAGCAGTATGCATGTTATAAGGTTTTGTGACTATAAAGTAAATTGGTTACTGCAAATTTCTTGGCACAGTGCCAGGTACATAGAAGATATAAGCTTCATCAGAGGGAGTTGACTTTGAATTTTATAAATAAGTATAATTAGGATTATGAATTGATGCACAATGTATAGTTTTATTTTACATGCTGGTGTTATCAAGCACACAAATTAGAGACTTGTGTAAGTATCGACTTTCAAAACATGATTTCTTTTTTTATTTAAAAATTTTAAAATTGCGTATAATTTTGGTATATAACATGATGTTTTGATACATGTATATATTGTGGATTGGCTAAGTCAAGCTAATTAATATAGATGCATTACCTCACATAAATTTTTTTGTGATGACAAAGCCCAAAATCCACTCTCTTAGCAATTTTCAGGTATAAAATA
Source organism: Mirza zaza (assembly GCA_008750895.1). Classification (NCBI taxonomy): domain Eukaryota; kingdom Metazoa; phylum Chordata; class Mammalia; order Primates; family Cheirogaleidae; genus Mirza; species Mirza zaza. The sequence goes on along the minus strand of VSMD01054672.1, from coordinate 31,414 downwards.
CATAATTATTAACTATCGTCACCATGTTGTACAATAGATGTCTTGAACTTTTTCTTTTTGTCTAGCTGAAATTTTGTTTCCTTTGACCAATATCTGCCCAATCTTCCTCTTCCTCCTCCCACCAACCCTGGTAACCACCATTCTACTCTACACTTCTATGTGTTTGACTTTTTTACATTCCAAATATAAATGAGATCATATGGAATTTGTCTTTCTTTGCCTGTTTTATTTCACGTAACATAATGTCTTCCAGGTTAATCCATGTTGTCACAAATGTCAGTGTTTGCTTCTTTTTTAAAGCTGAATAGTACTCACATTTTATTTTATATATATACTACTTTTTATTAATCTAATTATTGATTGATCGCTTAGATGGATTCCATGTCTTGGCTATTGTGAATGCTTTTGCAACATACATGGGAGTGCAAATATCTCTTCACCCTACTGATTTCTTATTCTTTGAATATTTACTCTTTAGTGGGATTGCTGGTAGTTCCATTTTTAATTTTTTGAAGAACCAACATACTATTTTCCCTAATGGCTGTATCCATCTGCATTTCCAACAACCATGTAGTGCATGAGGGTTCTGTTTTTATCCGCATCCTTGCCAAGACATATCTTTTGTCATTTTGATAATAGCCACTTTAACAGGTATGAAGTGATATCTCATTCTGGTTTTAATTTCCATTTCTTTGATGTTTAATGATACTGAGCATTTTTTTCATATATCTGTTGACCACTTTTATCTCTTCTTTTGAAACATCAAATCTTTTGCCTATTTCTTTTCAGCATTCTGAGTTGCTGTTGTATTTTACTTTTTTAGCTACTTTTTGAGTTGCTATTTTACTTTGCCCATTTATTACTCAGGATATCTGTTTTCTTGCTATTAAGTTGAGTTCCTTATATATGTTGAATGTAAACCTCTTATTAGATGTATGGTTTGCAAATATTTTCTCCCATTCAGTAAGTTTCCTTTCCACTGTGTCGATTGTTTCCTTTGCTGTTCAGAAGCTTTTTAGTTTGGTTAATCCCATCTGTCTATCTTTGCTGTTGTTGACTGTACTTCCAGGATCGTGTCCTAAAAATTATTGCCTGGACCAGACTGGTGTCATGGAGCTTTTCTGTACATTTTCTTCTAGTAGTTTTACAGTTTCAGGGCTTACTGTTTAAGTCTGGAATCCATTTTGAATTGATTTTTGGATATGGTGTAAGATATGCATCTAATTTCATTTTTCTACATGTGAATATCTGGTTTTACCAAAACAATTTATTCAAGAGACTATTGTTTTGCTATTGTGTTTTTAACAACTTAATCAAAAGTAAGTTGAGCATGGTTGGGAATAAAGCAACTGATTAGGTTTGGGATACTGGTAAGATATTGGATCACATAATGAGGTAGCTGGTATTTGATTACAGAGTGAGGTGAGCTTGAGGCAGTGTTGATTTTAGGTTGGGACAAGGGGATTTTTGTACTGTGGACTTGTATAAGATATCAAATGAATGTTAGAATTTGCTGATCACTTTCTATGTTCCAGGCAGTTTTAAGTGTTTAAAATGTATATTAAAGCTTTAGATCTCCCAATGGCCCCATTAGTAAGGTGATACGAATAATACAACTCCAGTGCCTGTGATCTTGTTTAACACGTTTTACAGTCATGGAAAATTTAATATCACTGAGAGTTTGGGTTCACAATTCTGTAGTCTAACTGTAAAATTTTAAAATGTTGTGTTAAAATTTATATACATCAAAATTCTGCATTTGGAAGATAATCTGCACACCCCAACTTCATTTCAAAAAATGTGTAATTAGATACCAACCCCTCTCTCCTTTCACAGCTGAGCTACCTGCACAAGAGCTACCAAATACTTAGGAAAAAAAAAAACAAAACATAATTATCAAAATGATCATTCCTAAGAAAACAAAAGCAGAGTATGAAAAACTTCCAAAACACTTTTGGAAAAAGTGGCCTATGTATAATAATACTTTAGGATTTTCTAGAAGATTTATATTCATGGTTTATTTGTTTTATTTTTTTGTCATTGCTATTTTCAATGGAAAAAACTAGGGAGAGAAGAATTTTTCATTAAAATGTTCTTTCCATTAAAGAAGCATGAATAATTCTTCAGATCACAGTACCGCTAACATAATTGCTATATTTTATGTTAATTTAGTTGTCAGGTTGGTGGCAATTCCACACATGCCTAAGGTCACAGCTGCATGGCAAAGGGAGGCTGGAAGCTGTATTTCCTAGAATCGTTTTTCCTTCATGGCTCATGACTATCATCTCCCAGTGAGATGGATTTATATGAGATTTGTATAATAGAAGAGAAATAAAGGAGTTATTCTCTGAAGCAGGCAGATATGAGTTTAAAATCACCATCCAGGTCAGCTTGTAGGAAACACACTACCTTGGTGCCAGAAACTTAGACCATCAGTGGGGATGTCATATACATTCTGTGATTTGGAACAGCCACCGCGCGAGTTTCCAAGACCACCCCAAAATAGCCTTCACTGCCCTAGCCCTTCTAAAGACCAAATACGGGTCTAATACCCTCTGATAAAAATCATTTATACTCTGAAAACATTGAGTGACTTACCCAGAATTTGTTTCTGGAAGATGTTCTAAGGAAACAGAACTTAAAGATGGGACTCTAGAATCCAACTCCTAGTTTGGTTACATGAGAACACAATTATTACATAATTGCCAGTGGAAAGTGGGACACCATTATTTCATAGGATACTGTGGCAAAAACACTACTTGAATTATTGTCGGTATTTGGTGGAAATCAAGTGCATTGAAGACAATTATTTGGAGGACAATTTAATCTTATAATATATATTCTGGTAGAAATGGAGCCCAATATTCCAGGAATGCAGTAAGTTTTTCTGATTGCACTGAATAAGCTGCAGGAAGAAAATGATCTCAACTCAGTCCTTTCAATCCCCAGTGCAAAGCCATCAGAGAACCTGAGAGCTTCAGCGACCATGCTGCAAAAAACATTTTTTTTTTTCTTGAGGCAGAGCTTTTTGAACAAAACTGTCCTGAAGAAGGCCTAAATTATAAAGCAAGTTAAATTTGTTGCCTTTCTAAGTTAGACTCGTGTAAAATTTGAAAAGAGAAATTGAAATTGAAACATTTTGGTAGATTCCAAATTCTGAAAACCCTGAATCCCCTAATCCCATTGAGCTTCTCTTGCCAACAGAAATGGGAAATGGGGAGATGTTCGTCAAAAGGGTCAAGTTGCATTTATGCATGAGGAAGAAATTCTGGAGACCCAATGCACGTCACGGTGACTATATGCAATACCACTGTACAATAATGCAATGCTGCATGCTTGGAATTTGCTGACACACACACAAAGGATAACACTGTGAGGTGAATGATACCTTAATTATCTTGATTGTGATAGTCATTTCACAATGTATATCAAACATCAAGATGTGTACCATATTTATATATATATATATATGTAATTTTTGTCAATTTTACCTCAATACAGAGAAAAAATTAAAATAAAATACAAAATGTATTGAGTGGAAAAAACAAGGGAATATTTCACTCAAAAATAGAAGAGTTTAGCCCTTGTAATATCCAGAAATTAAAATAAAAAAATAGAAGAGTTCAATATGTTTGGAAAACCCTAAAAACCCTGCAAATATTACTGAAAATAACTAAAACAAGGCCTACAGAAAGCCACTCCAAGCTCATGGATTAGAAGACCAGTACTATGAATATGCCAATGATTTACATACTAAGTTATAGATTTAATGCAATTCTGATTTGCCTCTTAAATTAGAATATCCTAGGAATATATTTAACTAAGGAGGTAAAATACCTCTACAGGGATAACTATGAAACACTGAGTAAGGAAATAGCAGAGGACTTAAACAGGTGGAAAACCATACCATCCTCATGGGTTGACAGAATCAACATTGTTAAAATGTCTATACTACCCAAAGTGATCTACAGATTCAATGCAATCCCTATTAAAATACCAACATCATTTTTTACAGATATGGAAAAAATAATTTTATGCTTTGTATGGAATCAGAGAAGATCCCGTATAGCAAAAGCAATGCTAGGCAATAAAAACAAAATAGGAGGTATCAATTTATAAAACTTCAAACTATACTACAAGTATGTAGCAATTAAAACAGCTTGGGACTGGCACAAGAACAGGGACATTGACAACAATGTCCCCTGTTGCACAACAGTGCAACAAAACTGAAAACCCAGATATAAAACCATCCTCATAAAGTCATCTAATCTTTGACAAAGCAGACAAAAATGTACACTGAGGGAAAGAATCCTTATTCAATAAATGGTGCTGGGAAAACTGGATAGCCACATATAGAAGACTGAAACAGGATCCACCCCTTTCACCTTTACAAAAATCAGCTCACGCTGAGTAACAGACCTAAACCTAAGGTGTAAAACTAGTAGAATTCTATAGGAAAACGTTGGAAAAACTCTTCTAGACATTGGCTTAGGCAAAGAATTTATGAAGAAGACCCCAAAGGTAATCACAGCAACAAGAAAGATAAATAAGTGGGACCTGATCAAATTAAAAAGCTTCTGCAGAGCCAAAGAAACCGTCACGAGAGCAAATAGACAACCTACAGAATGGGAGAAAATTTTCGCATGCTACACATCCGATAAAGGGCTGATAACTAGAATCTATTTAGAACTCAGGAAAATCAGCAAGAAAAAATCAAACAACCCTATCAAAAAATGGGCAAAGGACATGTACAGAAACTTTTCAAAAGAAGACAGAATATTGGCCAACAAACATATGCAAAAATGTTCAACATCCCTAATCATCAGGAAATGCAAATCAAAACCACAATGAGATATCACTTATCTCCAGTGAGAATGGCCTTTATCAAAAAGTCCCCAAACAATAAATGTTGGTGTGGATGTGGAGAGATAGGAACACTCATACATTGCTGGTGGGACTGCAAACTAGTGCAACCTCTGTGGAAAGCAATATTAGCTTCCACAAAGGAGGGAGCGGGATGATCTTTTATGTTTGCTTTCCCTGTTTGTATGAATTTAAAAACAAAGCTGGAGGGAAAGAGACCTACTGGCTCTCTGGCAGCCAGCTCTTTGGGCTCAGGCCCCCACGTGTGCGGACTCGCGTGGAGGGGACGGGCCGTGCCGCGCGACGCCGAGCCGGGCGGAGATGCTGCTGGCCGGGAGGCCGGCGCTGAGCGGTGGCGTGCGGCTGTGCTGGGCCCCGCCTGGCCGAGAGGGGCTGTGTTGACGGCGTTGGCTTGAAATTATTCTCCGACTAGATCTTCGTTCTCTTTTTGTTTGCTTTGCAAATTAAATTTTTTGTATTATTCTATTTTTGTGTTTATAATCGATATATCACTATTGTCCATATTTTTGTGGTGCATGTGATACCTGGACATCTGTATGCACCGTGTGATGATCAGGTCAGGGTGATTGGGATGTCCCTCACCTCAGACATTTATCTTTTCTTTGCATTGGGCCACAATAATTCTTTTCTTCTAGCTATTTCAAAATACACAATAAATTAATTGTTAACTATAGGTATAATTAGGTTTAAGTTAACTATAGGTATAATTGTTAACTATGATTTCCCTACAGGACCATTGATTGCTAGAACTTATTCTTTCTGTGTAAATGTGTTTTTATACCCCGTGCCAGCTTCTCTTTGGGCAGATGGCTCAACGCTGTCTGAGTAGCAGAACTGGGACTGGGTGCTTGCTTTCTTCACTCACAGACATGCTACTTCCTTTCTACTGAGTCTGGTCACAGCACCTACACCTGAAGGTGACTTTTGAGAATTAAATACTTAATACAGGCAAATAACTCACAATCTTGCCTGACATGAAACAAGACCTCCATAAATATTATTTTTAGTGATGACTAGTATTGTTGTTATTGCCGACATTATTGTTTTTTTACATTGCCCTTCTTTATAAACTAAGAGGGGTTCATACATAGAACTAGGTCCCACCGGGTAGTAGATAACTATTGAAAGGGTTCATGTCCACATTGGAGCAAAGCAGTGAATGACATGCCCACATTCCTGAATCCATCTTAGTTTAAGTGAAAGATAATAAGAATATAGCAACAGCAATTACAATATTAGTCATCATTAAAGGTAATATTTATTGACGACCTTTTGTGTCCGGCAATATTGTTAGTTATTTGCTAGTATTAAGTATTTACTTCTCAAAAATTGCCGTCAGTTGTAGCTGCTATCATCAGACACAATACAAAGGAAGAATAAAATCTCTCAGAAAAGAAAGGAAATTATCAGTTCCTGTTCCATTCAGACAGCGTTAAGCCATCCTACCCAGCCCCTCCACCACTGCTCTCAGCTTTTACCCCCTTGCTCAATGGATAAGGAGATACTTCCCTTTTTATATCACAGGAACCATTTCAAATTAATTTTCCCATAATGATCCTAAACAGGGTACTTTTGTTGGTGTATAATAACCTAATATGTGTACTCACACAATGTCAAGTGAAAATAACAACAACAAAAAAAAATTGACAAGCACTACTAAAATGAATTAGACTTAAATTCAGACCCAGATGTGAAACTAAAGAAACTTTACTGTCAGGGCAGCTCATGTGCTCAGGCTCCTTCCAAGGCCATATCTTGATTTTGAGTTGTTTTATTTCTTATTTATTTCCTTCCTTCCTTCCTTTCTTCTTTCCTTCCTTCCTTCCTTCCTTCCTTCCTTCCTTCCTTCCTTCCTTCCTTCCTTCCTTCCTTCCTTCCTTCCTTCCTTCCTTCCCTTTCACTCTCTCTCTCTTTTGGTTTGCTTGTTTGTTTTTGGAGACAGGCTCACTAGAGTGCCGTGACGTCAGCTTAGATCACAGCAACAGCAACCTCACACTCCTGGGCTCCAGCGATCCTCCTGTCTCGCCTTCCTGAGGAGGAGGAATTACCCAGGTGGGTAATTCCCCACACTTGGGTATTTTTTTCTATTTTTAGTAGAGACAGGGTCTAGCTCTTGCTCAGGCTGGTCTCCAACTCCTGACCTCAAGCAATCCTCCCACCTTGGCCTCCCAGAGTGCTAGGATGACAGGCGGAAGCCACTGCACCCAACCTCTTATTTCCTTTTTCATGAGGGGAACACCCAACATGGTACATGTTTCAAGCTTCTAACAACTTAGGTTTGTCCCGTCACATTCTGGAAATATCCCATGAGTAATTTCCTTCCCAAATGCACAGTGATGTGTCAACACTGGAGTTGCCTTTCTGTGGAAATTGTTATACGTGTTGTATAGAAAAGTGAGTCAGACTATTACAAACTAAAAAAATAACAAATGTTGTAGTGATGGAAAATAAGGATAAGATGTATGTGAGCATTTAATAGAACTTTATAACCCAGTTAAGTACAGGGTAAGCCTGTGTAGCTTTCCTCTGAATTCTAATTTAGATCACCTTGCCTCCTAAATTATTGAACTTCTTTTGCTTTTATATCTGAGGAAAGGGGTTGCATTTTGTCATGCATGGAATTTTGTATGGAGACTGGTAAAAATTCAGCCTGATCTTAACTTTCCCAGATTACATAAATCCCCACTTCAGTAGAACAAGATTAACTGAGTGCATACTATTATCTAATTTCCTCTCTGTGCGCACGAGCAAAATTAACTCTTAATGGTTATAGCAGTTATAATTGTACCTGTTGACTTTCAGAGATCTGAGTCCTCAACCTCTGTGACCATAACAACCATTTTAAGATTTTCTTTTGAAAAAAAATTATACTATGTAATACAGACCATCACCTACATTATGAAATTTTTTGGAATATCATATTTATGCTGCTTACTAAATATTATGTATCAGCTGGCTAATAATGTAGATTCTTATCTATATGTATATCTTAACTGTGTATAGAATAAGAAATATTTTTTAGAAACTTATTGGTTGACTTGATTAATTCACATTGTATGCCTGTACATATCACGTGTACTCTATAAAGGTATACAACTATTATGTACCCAGAATAAATTAAAATTTAAAAAGAACTTAGTTGAAAATTATTTGATTGTTTTTTATTTGAACAAATATATTTTGAACATTGGTCCTTCAGTCAAATTTATCTTCATTTTTGGAATGAAGACATCAGACCTAATAAAGCATCACTTGCTATGTATACAGTGTGTTTAATTACTGACTAGATAACAAGTTTTCCCAGATGGTCTCTTAGATAAAGAATATGAGCTTCAACCTTGATTAGGCAGCGAGCTCATTTAATGTGAGAGGTTAAATGGTTTATATAGGATGAGGAAATGATGGCTTTTTGTTTAACTTCTGCTTTCTACCGAATTTTTTAATGGTATAAGATTGAAGGCTTATTTTATGAGGCAAAGATCAACAACAATCTTCCAAATTCATAGTGTGTGATAGCTACTAAATTGTGCTTCAAATTAGAAATCTCAAAAGTTTAGGATCTCTTTTTCAGAAGTGTCTCATCACATAGCTTGATTACTTGGAATGTATGCCATTCAGCTTTCAAAGCTTTTTCATATATATGATCAACAGATATAATTTTTGAAATAGATTAAAGAGGCTTTATATATATAGCAAAATTGAACTAATTTTTAAACGACTTATTTTATAAAACGAAAGGCAACCTATATATGTGTGTTTCTGTCTGAGGAAGACCTGCCCTCAAGCCTGTGAGTTATTCTTCCGTCGCAAAGACAGGGCGTGGTGGGGGCAAAGAGGACCACTCCCCTCAGCTGTCACTCAGCTGGTACCAAACAGCTGCTCAGCCGACTATTTTTGAAGTAAATCAGAACAATTGCAGCCCCTTGACAGATGCATTCTAACTCACATAAAGAAAAAATTGGAAACTATTCTCGGACACACTCCTTAAAGGTATGTATTTTATGTGACTAATTGTGCAGAGTGAATTCTATGCTGCTTCTCCTACGCCTTTATCTTTGACTGGGGATAATACTGGGCTATATACATTATCCAGGTGTTACTGAAGTTACGTTTGCAAAAAGATCAAGGTATGTATTTGAGATTTGTTTGGTCTTGAATTGGAGTCAAATCCTCTGGGCTTGCGGGCGGAGGGGCTGGGGCAGGGCGGAGTGGCGACGCCGGGCGGCGCTGGTGAGGCGGCGTCCTCTTCCTGACGGCGCAGCCCCGAAGGGCCGTTGCGTTCTTACTGCCCTAGGAGCTGGCGCCTTCTTCCTCACTTTGACCTCAAAATTTAACATCGTACTTAGCACGCAATCACATTTAACAATATTTAGAATGATGGGAGTTTGAAAATAGGTGAAATATTCCAAAAACCCAAACACATGGTGAATTTTATTTTCAGTTTTATCAAAATACACTATTTGTAAGTTGCATGACCCCCTAGCAGTGAAAATTGTTATAACACTTCCAGTTTTAGAAGTTTACTTTATTATTGCCCGGAGAATATTAACGAGATCCAGATTTCCATGCCAGTTGCCTCCAGGTCTATGCATTTCTCTAGTTCTCATCTCCTGTAATAAGTTACCTAACTTCTGGAAATCATTGTATGAGAAGGATTTTCAATAAAGGCAGAATTCAAAATTCAAGGTAAATGTGGAGGTCAATGATGTGAAAATATACGCAAACGATTGTGAGAATCATAAAGGGCTACATTACGATGGCTATGAATTTAATTGCTTATTTGATAACGTTTTTCAAGAGGAAATGTGTGGCTTTCAGGACGTGGGTCTCATAATAGTAAACTAGTTCTCAACTCTATCATGGTGAGCAGAAGTGTTAACACGGATTCTTCTGTCCCTGCCAAAGGACTGGGGCTGGTTTAAGACACACTTTAAATGGATGTTATCTTAAGTCGGTTAACTCACACTGAAGGGCCAAGCCATTTCCTCCCGCAGTGGACTGCATCAAAATCACATGCCTTTGCAACCAGAAAGGGTAATATTCTTAAAGTATACTGTTACATATATTATTATAAAATATATGATGTAGGCTGGGTGTGGTGGCTCACATCAGTAATCCTAGCACTCTGGGAAGCCTAGGCAGGAGAATCGTTTGAGCTAAGGAGTTAGAGACCAGCCTGAGCAAGAGCAAGACCCTGTCTCTACCAAAAATAGAAAACAATTAGCTGAGGATGGTGGTGCATGCCTGTAGTCCCAGCTACTGGGGAGGCTGAATAGGAGGATCCTTTGAGCCCAAGAGTTTGAGGTTGCTGTGAGCTAGGCTGACACCACGGCACTCTAGCCTGGGCAACAGAGCGAGACTGTGTCTCAAAAAAAAAATGTATATATAACAAACCCAACGAATAAGATGTGCAATGTTTGGTGTTTGGGGGATGGACACGCTTGAAGCTCTGACTTGAGGTGGGAGGGGGGACATGGGCAATATACATAACCTTAACACTTGTACCCCCATAATTCGCTAAAATAAAAAAGTGTGTATATATATGTGTGTATATATATATGATATACATATGTTTTATGTGTATCATATAAAATATACACTTCTTAATATATTTCTTGCCCATTAATTGAACCTTTTCTTTGGAATTTCATCTAAACAATTGTAATTTTTGATGTGGGGTGAGGAGGTTGGAAAGTAGGAATTTCTTGTAGGAGTTCTTTGCAGAACCTGAGGTTATCTTTTAGGAACTTCTTTGCTTATCATACCATGTTTGCCTCACACATCAGGTGAAATATTTGTATTTATAAAATACCGCATATGCTATAACCTAAAATTAAGTGCTTCAACATTATAAGGAGGATTTTACATGTTAATACCTACCGGCAATGATGTTTTGTAATCAAAGGTGGGACAAAACCTGATTCAACAACTTGTAAGAAACGCTTAAGAATTCTGTCCTTATTCTGGTCAAATGAAGAGAATGACAAATATATCTATTAAAATCTCACAGAGTTTTTAAGTGTATTTAATGTCTACAACAGTTGGTGAGGAGTTGAGTGTGATTAATACTTGTGATGATTTAAAAATCAGAGTGTAGGAAAAGTGGCCTCTTAACCATGCACTCCCAGCAAGTTGCCTTGTGGAAAAGATGCTGAATCAGCCTATCACGTTCCAGGGCTGCTCTCAGGAAGCTACTGCAGTTGGATGATTTTGATTATGATCCAAATTAGGAAGAGACTAACAGTAGCTTGCAGTTTAGTATTTCACTTGGCTGAGGGAAATGGCACAGAGGCATTTTTTTTTCCACAAGGTTAGTTTTTCCCTCAGTGTGCTTGAAGGACAAGTAAGATGCCAGTGTATTTGTATTTTGGATTTTTTAATATTTCCAATCATATAACATTTCCAACTGAATTATGACCAACAGTCATTATCATCACGGAGCCAGGCTCTGTGGCACAAGAAAGAAGTAAAGATTTCAATGCCATAGCTTTGAATGATCCCTTCTTTCCATGCTATTTCACTCAAAGAATAATAAAAGTTGTATTTTAATAATTTATTCTCAAAGTCTTCCTAATATTTGGCATCCTTTCTTTCCCAAATCTATAAAATTCCAATGAAATTGACAGAAAGAAAAAATGCTAACGAATTCATGAGAGCTATAATAGCACTTCCATATAAATGTCACTACAGCTTTTATTCACATTTATAAACAATATAATGCAAAATGGAAAAATGACTGATAGGCACAAAGCGAATTTACAGACAGGAAAATATATGTATAATTTTCATCTCTGATAAAAAAAATGGAGAAATGGAGTGAATTATGTAATTCACAACTGCATGCTACTTGACCAACTCTGCCAGGCTCCACTTTCCACTTACATGGAAGAACTGATCGAGAGAATGATCTTGCAGTAGTAAGTACAGCTCCAGTCCATCATCTTAAAGATGTGCACAACAGGAGAAAGTAAATTGTACAGAAAAATCATCTTAATGCTTTTTAAAATCTTATATTTTCTTCTGAAATCTGTAAAAATCATTATTTTCATATCATCACTTTTAAAATGGTGATTTTTCAGTAGACACACGCAGGTTTAATGTTTTGAATAGGAGAAAAAGATAGAGTCACTTAACATGATTCCGGATAACTCTATTTTATTTATTAACTGTCATTGTGCTTTCTCATAAAGGGAAGTCAACACTATCATAATATATTTTTTAATATTATCTGTTTTGATATTTTGATTTAAGCCATGAACACGGGAAATCACAGTTTTGGGACAGATTTTATACTTCTTGGGCTTTTCCAGTATGGCCAAATGAACACTTTGCTCTTTGTTGCCACCACCATCATCTTTTCAGTGGTTCTGATGGGGAATGTCATACTGATCCACCTCATTCGACTGGACGGCAGACTGCACACCCCAATGTACTGGCTCCTCAGCCAGCTCTCCACCGTCAACATGATGTACATCTCCACCGTGCCCAAGATGGCAACAGACTTTCTCTCACAGAGTAAGACCATCACCCTGTTGGGCTGTGAGATTCAAGCATATATGTTCTTGGTGCTTGGCAGGACCCTTCTTCTAGATTTCATGTCGTATGATCGGTATGTAGCCATCTGCCACCCTTTACATTATCCTACACTTATGAACAAGAAGACCTGTTGCTTCATGGTTTCCTGTGCGTGGACCAGTAGCTCTATCAACTCTTCAGTGCATACACTATGTATTTCAGCTTCCATTCTGTAGGTCTCAGCTCATTAACCACTTTTTCTGTGAAGTTCCGTCTCTACTGCCATTGGTGTGTCAGGACACCTCCCAGCATGAGCATACTATCCTGTTGAGTGGACTTATTCTTCTGCTGATACCATTCATGGCCATCCTAGCTTCCTATGCTTGTGTGCTTACCGTCGTGTTCCAGATGAGCTCAGGTAAAGAACAGAAAAAAGCTATGTCCACTTGCTCCTCCCACCTGACTGTGGCAAGCCTATTCTATATGACCACTCTGTCTACCTACATGAGGCCACACTCCTTGTATCCCCCTTCACAGGATAGGGTGGCGGCAGTATTTTATGCCATTATCACCCCTCTTCTGAACCCATTTATCTATAGCCTGCGGAATAAGGATGTCATGAGAGCTGTGAGGAGACTGTTGAGATAACGGATATTGATGCAGGTGGTATGCCTTTAGCAACCCCTTACTGACTGAGGATTAACAACTGCAAAAGCTGTTCCTGAATTCTACATGAAATTATGTAATGATGGGTTTTTTCTATATAAGCCAGAGAAATGGTGTGTTCATCAAACTTGTTTAACTTCTAAAGCAGTAGAATTCAACTTCATCAACTGTTTGTTCCAATGGGATTAACATTTTTACTATCTTGTTTGTGCTCTGAAATTCAATCCATAGGAAATAAAATCCACCCAAACATTTAGCATCAAGAAAATCTGTATAACAACCAAAGTTAATACAGAGAAAATTGCATCCATTCATTAGCTGAACAAATGCTTTAATGCTTTAACCACATGTGTGATGGTGTCTTGTCATGTGAGAGTAAATAAAAATAGAAACCGACAGAAATTTATGGTGATCAGCAACCTTAATTCCATCTGCAATCTTAGATTCCCTCTATTATATAACCTTAACATATTGACAAGTTCCAGAAATTAGACATGGACATCCTTCATGGGCCATTTTCTCCCTACATCTTTAATGTTCTTTATAAAGGCATATGCGTAAAAGAAGAACACCAAGGCCAACACCTAGCAACACCAAGGCCTAACTGATAATGCCTGGCTAGCTCTGACTGGCAGGTGCTGCTTTTCTCAGGAGACGAATGTTCAATTTCTAAACCTAGACCATTTGCATCCTGTGGGGTTGGGTTTCCTTTGGGTTAATTTACCTTACCATGATGCTTTCATTTTACTGTATCTGCTTAAATACTTCAATAAAACTTGAAATATAAAGATTTCAATAAATATGTTAAATGTACTACAAAGAATGAAAGGAAACAAGATTACAATGATTTCACTAAATTATACGGTGCTCTTGTGTCATGTAACATGGATTGTTCCTTATTTATGTTTTTAAACATTCACTAGGCTAGTGAAGCCATCACATCCTAAAAACTTTTCATGAATCAAGTACTATGCAAATCTCCAAAAATGTATTCCCTAATTGACGCGCACACACACACACACACACACGCACACACATACACACACATACACATACACACACATTTATACACACACACACTTATATGCAAAACTTTTTTAGTAGTTTGAGCAAGTACCATTGTTATCCTCATGATATATATTGAGAACAAGGCCCACAGTGCTTAATAACTTTTCCAAGGACATCCCACCAATAATAAATGGAAAAATCATGGCATGCACTAATATTAGCTAATCCTCAGAGCCCCCCAAACTAATGATTCTATTACACTTTAATAGTATGGTGCAATGTAAAAAAATCCCTTTCAGTAAAAATTATGTGTGGTAGCTAATGCATTTTTCAGTGTTTTTATTCCATTGTTAAAGCAATGCTAGTATTTTTTTTTTATTTCGGCATATTATGGGGGTACAGATTTTAAGGTTTCAATAAATGCCCTTTCCCCCCTCCCCCCACAAGTCTGAGTCTCCAGCATGACCATCCCCTAGACAGTGCACATCTCACTCATTATGTATGTATATACCCACCCCCACCCCCCTGCCTAATACCCTATTACTGTAGTACCTATGTGTCCACTTAGGTGCTGCTCATTTAATACCAGTTTGCTGGTGAGTATATGTGGTGCTTGTTTTTCCATTCTTGGGATACTTCACTTAGTAGTATGGGTTCCAGCTCTAACCAGGAAAATATAAGATGTGCTATATCACCATTGTTTCTTAGAGCTGAATAGTACTCCATGGTAGTATTATGAGAACCTATTTGATCAGGAATGAAATGAAATCACAGCAAACTTGCTATAAGGGAAGAAATATATTTAAGGGCAAATCACCTGGGTTATACAAAGAGATGACATCTTTAAGCCTAACCCAGGCAGAAACCAGAATATTCTGAAAAGGGATATTGGTGATGAAGCTTAACGAAAGGGGGAGATGACCTATAGCAAATAATGTGAGGTGATACCGTGGCAACAGGTTTAGGGAAAGCACCTGGATGATGTGTGCCATTGTGGAAGCTGAGCTTGTAGATTTTAGTAGGGAAACCACACTTAACATCCCATGGCTTATGGGGTGGGGGAAAATGGGTCACAGACCAAGTAATAACTTGAGAGTTCTGAAAATATGTGTGAAAAAGCAATGTATTTCTTTATGAAGGGTATATTTTCTCTTTTTAGAGTTCTAGAACAAAGGTCAGGAATCACAATGCGATGTTACCTGCAAAACAGACCCTTGTAGGGCTAATTTCTCACATCCAGAGAAAGCTAATTCACTGAAGGAATGGAGATTTCCAGCAGATTCAGAAGTGTGATCAACACACAGAAGTCTTTTAATGTCCAAATTCATAGTTTAGACACAGTTAAGTAACATCTAATTATAGTCTTTTTGTTTTTATCTGTTTCTGTTTTTCTTTTCTTTTTTTAATATTTATTTTTATTTCAGGATATTATGAGGGTACAAACATTTTGGTTACGCTTTTTACTTTGCCTTAGCCACACAAGGATTAGAGGCATGCCCTTCCCCTCTACAATACTCACCGCATCCATTAGTCGTTGAGTTTACTCCCCCAACTCCCTAATCCCTGGAGAATATTACTACCACGTGAGCACCATAGTGTTGATCAGTTAGTGTCAATTTGATGGTGAGTACATGCAGAGCCCATTCTTAAAATCTTGTGATACCTCACTTTGGATAATGGGCTCAAGTTCAGTCCAAGGAAATATAAGAGTTGCCACATCACTGTCATTTCTTATAATTGAATAATATTCCATTGTATACATATACCAAATTTGAATAATCCACTCATGAATTGATAGGCACTTGGGTTGTTTCCACGTCCTTGCAATAGTGAATTGTGCTCCCATAAACATTCGGATGCAGATGTCTTTATTATAGAATGTGTTTTGTTCTTTGGAGTAGATGCCTAATAGTGCTATTGCTGGATCGAATGGTATTTCTATTTTTAGCTCTTTGAGGTATCTCCAAATTCTTTTCCACAGAGGTTGCACTAACTTGCAGTCCCACCAGCAGTGTAAGAGTGTTCCTATCTCTCCACATACTTGCCAGCATTTGTTGTTTTGAGATTTTTTGATAGAGGCCAATATCACTGGGGTTAGGTGATATCTCATTGTGGTTTGATTTGCATTTCTGTAATGATTAGAGATGTTGTGCATTTTTTATGTTTGCTGGCCATTATTCTGTCTTCTTTTGAAAAGTTTCTGTTCATTTCCTTTGCCCATTTACTGATGGGATTGTTTGATTTTTTTCAAGTTCCAGATAGATTTTTTTTATGAGCCCTTTATCAGATGTGTAGAGAGCAAACACTTTTTCCTATTCTGTAGGCTGTCTATTCGCTCTAAGTACAGTTTTCTTGGCTGTGCAAAAGCTTTTTAATTTGATCAGATCTCATTTATTTATTTTTGTTGCTGCAGCAATTGTTTTGGGGGTCTTCTTCAACAATTCTTTGCCTAGGCCAATGTCTGAAAGGGCCTTCCCAACATCTTCTTCTAGAATTCTTAAGGTTTCATGCCTTAGGTTTAAGTCTGTTATCTATCTTGAATTGATTTTTGTCAGAGGTGAGAGGTGGGCATCCAGTTTTATTCTTCTGCATGTACCTATCCAGTTTTCCCAGCACCATTTATTGAAAAGAGATTGTTTTCCCCAGTGTATATTTTTGCCTGCTTTGTCAAAGATTAGATTACCATATGCAGATAGTTTCATCTTTGGATTCTAAGTCCTGTTCCAAAGGTCTATGTCTCCGTTCTTGTGTTAGTCCCATGCTGTTTTAGTTACTACAGCCTTGATTACAGCTTGAAGTCTGGTAGACTGATACCTCCCAGTTTGTTCTTTTGACTTAAGATTGCTTTGGCTATACAAGGTCTTCTCTGGTTCCATAAAAAACGTAGAATTATTTTTTCTAGATCTGTAAAGAATTATGATGGTACTTTGATAGGGATTGCATTAATTCTATAGATCACTTTAGGTAGTATGGACATTTTAATGATATTGATTCTACTAACTCATGATCAAGGTAGATTTTTCAATCTGTTTAATCTTCTATAATTTCTTTTCTTAGTGTTTCATAGTTCTCCATGTATATGTCTTTCACATCTTTTGTTAAATATATTCCTAGATATTTAATTTTTTTGAGGCTATTGTAAAAGGTATTGAATTTTGATTTGAATTCTGGCTTGACTGTTTTTCTTTTGCGGTTTCTTATTTGATTAATAAAAGAGTCTCTAAGAAAACCCAATGACCTAGATTAATTAATGTTTAGTTAATTTAATAAGAAATATTGCTGTTGTCTCTTGTAATTGTGGGGAGAGGAAGAGTCAAAGCTTGGAGCATCTTAAGGGAAAATTAGGACCAGTACCGGTAGAAAAGAGAGTAGGGGCAAAACCAGGAGTATGTATGGGCTTAAATGTTTCCTCTGGCACCATAGCACCCGCTGCACACAAGCACACATGCACACATGCACACAGGCAGGTGTATGGCCATGCGCACACACACAGGCATGCCCACCCAGGCACTTCTGCCAAGTGCCTTTTGGGGGATTGGGCAACTGCTCCTCCACTGCTTGTTTTTTTTTCTGAGAATATTCTAAGAGTCAGTCATTATGTCAACTTGGAAATTAAATGCCCTTGGTTTGACTGCTAAATCCTGTACTTATTCCGAATTTCATCTGGGACAGCTAATAATTTTGCTAAGACCAACTTTCCTCATCTACAAATGAGAGGCAAATATAACATCAGTTTCCTGGTCCAATTAAGTCAAATCATGCAAATAAACTCCTAGGTCCCATACAGATCACTCAGACATTGATTAGTGAAAATTAATACTCTTAATTATTTTATTGCTTCCATTAATATTATAATTAATCAATATTGCTATTATTCTTTTCTTATTTAATCTATTTATGGAAAAGCACTAGCATTTGATTTATATTATTGGTCTTTATCCTTCCCTTTGTCACTTCATTGGCTGTCTCTAATTTCCCACTGGTTTGAAAATAAAATTCAAATAGCTCCCTCAGGTATTATTTATAGAATCCCTGCATGGATATTTAAAATAATTTGACCAGGATTTTTACTTCCCAACCAGTTCATATGCAGAGCTCTACTTCAATCAATTACTGAAGGCTTATGTTTTGGTCTTGTAGTACAGCATTGTAATAATCTGCCAGAGTTGGAAAAAGAAAACCTTTGTGGCCAGGAGGGACATTTGCTTTTTTTAAAACCTTTTCTCATTACTATGTATAAGATCAGAAAACAAGATTTTTTTCAGAGAATGGAAGAACAAGAGGGAAGACCAAACAGTTGTTTGATATACCTGCTGTTTTTTATTCATTGCATAATGTACACTCTATAAATAATCCTATGGAGGAGGCAGGGAATAGGCTTTCCTTTTATATATGATTAAATTGAATATCCAAGAGTTCATATAACTTACCCTGAATTATATTCGTAGGAATTTTTAAGATTGGAAGAGTTCAAGTGAGCCATCCACCTTTTGGAAGACTATCTTTTGGGGCACAATATTTCTAGAATACTCTATCTCCTATGTAATTACCAGCTCTTTTTTGACACATTGGCTGTCACTAAAGTATAGGCTAGCAGGATTGGATGCTTTCCCCAGGAATGAGACAAGTACTTTACACATACTGTCTCATTTAGCAATAGTTTAATGCAGACCTCACTTAAAATTAGTTATATCATGATGTTAGCAGTATGTTAGCCAAACAGGTCATTTTCTGCAGAGATCAAATATCCTGAGATTTAAAAACAATCTGCATAAAGATAATACACAGGGAAAGTATTTGGTTGTCTGCAGTCTCCTAAATGTGACCGAATTAGCATCCCAGAGCTGGGATCTCAGGACTCCCTAGGAGTTTACCCAGATGTTTTGCCTTTTATACCAGCAGCAGAAGCATTGGTGAGTTCTCCATGCTGATCCCAGGGGCCCAGAGCCATGGAGCATCAGCCTCCTCCTGCTTGGTGGCAGCTCCCAAGGCAGGTTAGTGCTAAGACTCTGGGGCTGAGTGCTTACAACATGGGATAGTGCTCTCTGAAGCTTTTGGTATAATTTCTCCAAGTTTTTAACTTCCAACTTGTTCATAAGCAGAGCTATATTTCAATCAATTACTCAATGCTTATGTTTTGGTCTTATAGTACAACATTGTAATAGTCTGCCAGATTAAAGAAAACTTTTGATGTAAAGAAGAACATTTTCTTTTTTATTTTTATCTCCAAAATTATTTCCACAATTTTAATAATTACCCATAACACCTTGTAAACAGAGAAATTAAAATATCTGGATCTCACCCAATAATCTCATAACCATTCCTTTTTACTTTCTGTTATGTACACTCTATAGAATTGATGAAACATGACACTTAATCTTTGTCAATTAAAATCACCCTGGCTTTTTTACTTGTAGCAATGTAATATAGTTCCATGATAGTTCTCATTGGACATGGAAAGGAACCTAGGGAAAAAAACACAGCTTTTGTGTATATAGGTTTCCCTCCCTTTTCTTTTGGGTTATTTCTTAGAATGAAATTCAAAATATATATATCAATGGTCTCAAAGGAAAAGCTCAGCTCTACAATTCTTACCCTGAAATGTCAAACAGATTACATAAAGATTTTTTAATTTTTACCCTACAATTAATTTTCACTATATTTCAGATGGTAAAGTATATTTAAAGAAACATATAAAGTTTGAGTCCATAAAAATAATAATTATGTGATTTAATCTGTATGTTTCTTTAATCCACTGAGGCTGCACATTTTCTGTGCTTATATTGAATGTTTATCCTAGCAAATTGTATTTAAGTAAAGAATATAAATGAGCTTTTCAGGAGACTTAGGATTTAATTCATGTTCCTACCCTAAGTTAGGTGGATGCATTTAACTTTAATGTTTAATTCTGCTATTCGGTTTCCTCTTGGAAAAGTGACAGTTCCTGAGGGGATGGAAGCAATAGTAATTAATTAAAGCACATCACTACACTATCTTATTTTGTTTTTACAGAAACCCCACATTTAATTACTGTACACATTGCAAATTCATTTTCTTGAGACCAGTGTTCAAGTCTGAAAAATGTGCCAAAATGTTGGGAAAATAGGCTAAGAGATGTGAAAAGTTTCAGGAGACGTGAAAAGGTGAAACTTAAAAAGGCAGGGCTTTGCCTTGAAGGAATCTGTGGACATGTTAGTTTGCAGAATAAAAGATTCTTCCAACAAGGGGTCATTGTCAGAGGATGTTTGCAAAGCAACGTTTCTTCTTTGCTGCTGGCCATTGCCTTGAGCTTTTTTGCAAGGCAGAAGCTTGGTTTGGGGCCCTGGTGGAGAAGCTGATTAAAATGCCTGCCCAACAGATAATGTGCAAGTGGAACTATCCTAGACTTCAAGGCTATTCATGCTTTACCCCTGAATACTTGTCTCTGTGTTTAGAAGAAGCAGAGTGGAGCAGTACACAGACTCAGTGTTCTCATTTTATACATTTTATCTTTAATTTGTATGTCCAGCTAGGTATGTTTCTAACTTAGGGCTTAACATGCTTATCTTAGAAAAATTTTGTAACTGTCTATTCTTGTAGAAAGAATTAGGTAAGGTTCCCCTGGAAACCACAAAAAATTAGCTCAATTTTTTAACAAAAGACAACTATCTACTGTAACAGTAAATACTGATGTGTGATTTCAGTGCTGGGGGGGGAGAGGGCTCACAGCTCATGGGAATGCTGGAGGACCCCTAACTCCTCCATCATTTAAACTGCAATTTGTGTCCATCTCAATCATTTCTCCATCTATATTATTTCTTTGTTTCCTATTATTTCAAAATCCCTTGTGATGATCCTGCCTTGGGACCTATTTTGCTGGGAGAGTGGCCAACTCCCAGCACCAAAATACACAGAACTTTCAATTGTTTGACTATAAACCAGAAGTCGCCACTCTCTAATGCACAAGCCCACACACTTACCTCCTCAAATCATTCCTGACTGAATTGTGGATGCTGTGGTTTTTAATTATAGGTTTTTTTTATGTTATTTAAACTATAGAGATAAAAGGAATTCCTGATCTTGGTTAAATCAGGATCTCTATAATTATCTTTTGTTTTTTCATTTCTTCATGTATTTACAAAAATATTCCTTCTATTCCCTCTTTACAATCAGAATATATTTGGCAGCAAAACAGAACCTGGAACTGCATCTATCCACAGTATCTGGCAAATACTGCACATTATCTGAATTAATTTATCAATTATATAAACAAGAAATATAAATCATTTGATCTAGGACCTTTGATAGTCAATTATTTATCTTAATTCATTGTGTTCAAGATATCACTGTTGACACTATTAAGGTATTAATTGGAACAAAAAAACAGGGATGCTTGACATGATTATGAGAAGTTAATGTTCAGAACCTTGGTTCTGGACTTACTATGCCTGGTTTGAGATCTGACTTCTTTCCCTGATTTTCTAGGTAAAAGTAAATTATTCTAACTCCAGTGTTATAAATATACATTTCTAAAATAATAACACACTCTACCTAATTTAGCTCTTTGGAAGTTAGTTGGGACAATGTATATCAAAGGGTTAGCAGTGCTTGAGACTATGTTTGCTACAATTATTATTATTCATATTATGCTTGGTTTGCCACATCTACACCATGGGTATGTGGAATAACAGTCATTTCAGTTTTAAAAAGTTTGGATAAACATGAAGAAAAGTATCATAATAGGGCCAGACCAAAATATTGGTCAGCATGGTCTATAATGTAAACTGTACAGTTGTCAAGGGTGCAGTTTTGCTAATTCTGGGGAAACTACATTGAAGTTCAGATAAATATAAGACAATAGGTCTAGTGAATTTGAGTTTGGTGTAATCACATATTTAAATAGAACCATCACATGATCCAGCAATCCCACTCCTGAGTATATATCCCATGGAAATGAAATCAGTATGTCAAAGAGGTGTCTGTACTCCCATGCTTATTGCAGCACTATTCACAATAGCCAAGACATGAAATCAACCTAAGTGCTAATCACCAGATGAATGGAAAAAGAAAATATGGTATATATAGACAATGAATGCTATTCATCCTTAAAAAAAATGAAGCCCAGCATTTGCAACAACATGGATAACCTGGAGGAAATAATGTTAAGTGAAATAAGCCAAACACAGAAAGATAAATATCACATGATCTCACTTATATGTGGAATCTTCAAGAAAAAAGAAAAGAAAAAGAAAAGATGGCAAGTTGATGTCATAGAAGCAGAGAGTAGAACAGTGATTACCAGTGACTGGGAAAAGAGTTGGGAGGGAAGAATGGGAAAAGGTTTGTCAACGGGTACAAAGTCACAGTAAAATAGGAAGAATTGTGTCTGATGTTCTTTACAGCTGGGTGTACAGCAGGGCGACTACGGATAACAGCAAAGTATTGTACATTACAGATAGCTAGAAGAGAGGCTTTTAAATGTGCTCTCCACAAGGAAGCGATAAGTGCACGATATCATGTACACACTAACTGCCCTGATTGGATCGTTACGCAGTGTACATATGTGTTTTTACCTCAGATTTCACTCCATGCATATGTACAATTATTAGTACATCATATCAGTTAAAAATGAAATAAAAATGAAGTAACGAGAGCATGATTTGTATCCTACTTTACATGTGTGGAGCAATGGTATAGACAACTTGACATTCTTTAGAATTACACAGAGTTGAATTCACTTGGGCACAATGGCTTGTTGACATGAAATGCTACATTATAAGATTGCCTTACCTCTTCAAAGGTTTTAAGAATTAAAGAAATATTGACGGCGGTCTCATGATGTGTGCCACATATTGAAATCATCTGTGCTAATACTCATTACAATTAACATTGATTGAGGCTTTATGATTTCTTTTTTTTTTTTTTTTTGAGACAGAGTCTCACTTTATTGCCCAGGCTAGAGTGAGTGCCGTGGCATCAGCCTAGCTCACAGCAACCTCAAACTCCTGGGCTCAAGCAATTCTGCTGCCTCAGCCTCCCAAGTAGCTGGGACTACAGGCATGTGCCACCATGCCCGGCTAATTTTTTTTTCTATATATATTAGTTGGCCAATTAATTTCTTTCTATTTATAGTAGAGATGGGGTCTCGCTCTTGCTCAGGCTGGTCTCGAACTCCTGAGCTCAAACGATCCGCCCACCTCGGCCTCCCAGAGAGCTGGGATTACAGGTGTGAGCCACCGCGCCCGGCCTAGGCTTTATGATTTCTATTCGTCGCCTTACCTGCTAATAAACAAGCAAATAAACAAATTAAACACCTCAGAAAAATGAAAGAAAATTGCATGTCTGATAAGCTCCATGTAATAGTAAAGTGCTTAAAATTGCTAGAATGCATTTTAGCATAAAATGAATATTAAATATTGAAACATTTTTAAGATTAATAATCAAAAACCTAATAGCCTTAGAATGATTTAGTTCAACATGACGATGTGTGCTTGCTCTATGTTCAAAAGAAACTTAAAAAGGTGAATGAAGTATAGAGTCCCATACAGATATTGTAAATGTTGCCTCTTAAGCTGTCCCTTTGATTAAAAACAGGGAGAATTATACTGCATGTTCTGAAATATATGTTAATTTTTTCCAAAATATCTCAGTGGGAAACATCTATTCATGGCTGAGTAATTGTAGTAAAATAAAATTATAGATAGTCTGTGTAGAGCTATTGTAGCATGCCATAATTCTGTTATAAAATTATCTGCATTTCCTCTGATAATTGTCAAATAATTCTAAAAAAGAAACAGATACTATTAATGTTATCTCATTCCATTTTGCACATAATGAACCTGAGATTTAAAGAGATTCAAATTTCCTAATTTTATCCAACTACTACAAAGTGACAAGAGAAAGTTCAAGAAGGCCAACCCTTAAAGCTGTACTTCTATATTCATAAAATTAATGAAATAATGCTATTGAGTTAAGGATCAGAAATTTGAATCCTGTTACCGCTTCTCCAATTTTTAAATTGTGCATTATTATATGAGTTACATAACTTTCTGGACTCAAGAATTTCTGGTGGTTAATTGTGAAATATACAGCTATTTCCTGTGATGTTTAGTTTGGAAATATTTTATAGAACTATTTGTGTAGTGATTTTAAATATCTAATATTACAATGATTATTTTAAAATGCTATTAGTTTAATTTATCCTTCAATTGTAATTCAACAGAGGAATTTTTAAATCATATTTAAAGTATCTTATAATCTGAATATTATATTGGAAAGCTGGTTTTGGTACAGGCATTAGTTGGTTGTTTTCAATTCAGATAAAGAGCAGAAGGTGAACCAAATGGAAGCAAATGAAGCCAATCTTAGAAGACAGTCTAAAATACCTGCGAATTTCTTCAGTAGAGAAACAAGGAGACTGACTCTTCAAGGCTGGTGGCAACCTGCCCCAAATCTCACAAATATTTGCTAAATTTGGTTAGGACTTTAATGTTTCATCTCCAAGTCTTCATGTTATTTAAGAAACCTGTAATTCATATGTTTATCCTAGCATTCCTGATTCTATCTGGCTTAACTGGAGGAAATTCATGTTTCATTGCTTGGGATTCAGTGATTCCATAAGGGCACAGAATTGTCCATCCATGCCATGCAATTAAAAGATGAACTCTGAACAGTGCATTTGCAGGATTAATGTATTTGATAGCCATAGATACAATGATAGCACAAAAATAATACCAAGCTTTTGATCATAGATTCAAACAATTTATATATCAATAACTACTATTATTATCCCAATTATATTCAGTGTGCAAAAATTTATAAACAGAATCCAGCACATTAACATTTAATGAATTATAACCTATAAGTGTTTCAAATATATCTAATCTAAAATGTAAAACTTTGGTTCATAATGATGTAAAAAATGAAGTATATAACGTAGGCTGGAGAAGATATTTGCAATGTATCTAAATAACAAGGTGCGGGCAGGCTGCGGGCAGATCAGCTACTTCTCCTCATGAGAAACTGGGTCCTTTAGATAGAGGTCATCATAGGGGATAAGAAATTAATAGGAAATAGAGACAATAATGGAAATAAAAAATTACACAGAGACGAAGGTATAGTTTTATAGGTTTATATTATAAAATAAAGATAAAGTGAGGGTACTCAGGGGTCTCCCCTACATTTCCATTAGTAGTGGAAGCCCTGAGGTTAGTTTCACACAGGTTTTATAATCACAGATATCAGTTATTGGTTGCCAGTGGTAACATATTTACATAATAAAGGTAGTTCAATTGCTATGAGTAACAGATTTACATAACAGGTAGTTCAGGTCCAAGAGTAAAAAGTTTTTTCAAAGGGCTTCTAACAATTTCTAATCTATTCTATTCACGTGAAAAAAACAGTCACAAAATCTTTCAAGGACTAACTTCTAAGTTCTAAGAGATAGCTATCAATTAACAGAGGAGTAACACAGAGATATAGTGGCTCTGTATTTCTTTTATCTAGTTATTGTGGATTTGAGACAGACAGCCAGGAGAATGTAGGAAGCCCAGCTCTTCATTCTAAATTGTTCATAACCACAGGTATTCATGTCTGGGCTAGGGTGCCCATTGTTCCACACCATGTATGTACCTGTCTTATCTTTCAGGATCAGGGAGGCGTCGCAGATCTGAGATACAAGAAGCCTCATGGAATGCATCTATCAGAGCTTTGAGAGTCCTCCCAATGTGAGGCAGCTCTTGATATGCAAACTATCAAATTCACATATTCCTTCAGGGCAAGGCCCTGCAAAAACTCCTGAAATCATCTCTGTCTTTAATAGAGCAATATTGGGTGATACAATAAAATAATAATCTTATGAGCCTCATCTCATTAATTCTTCAATCATCTTTCCTCAACAACAAGGGAGAGCGGCATATATAAATAACAAAATACATAAAACATTTGTTAAATCAATATAGAAAATTCAAATAATTCATTAGAAAACACAAACAAGAGATTTTCATAGAAGAAATCCAATAGGTCAATCCATAGATAAAAATAGTTTCTGCCTCAGTATCATAGGGCACGTGTAACTTAAAAAAAATATATTTTTACTTTGCTATGATTGGTAGTAATTATTACTCCTGACAATACCACATGTGGAGGAATTTCAAATCATCAGCTGATGGGATAGAAAATTAGGGATTCAATTGCACATGGTGCTGGATGGACCTCAGACTGATTCCGTGTGAACAAGTTTATCTGGGCACATCTTCATAAACTGGTTCATTTTCATCTGCTACCATTAAAGATGTGGTGTCACTGGTGACAAAGTGGGAAAGTCTGAAAGTAACATAATTTCGTTACATTCCCTTAAACTATGTTCAGTTATGGAAGTATTCATCTTTTAGGAATGGATATATTCAATTAAATTCAGTGTCATTTTTTAGTATATCTAGGCATAAATGTTGAGAAGAATGTTCCTGCAATCAAGAGGACAAGTCGTGTACCCTGACGCAAACGGTGGTGGGTGCTGTGTAGTAGGTCTGGGGCAGCTGCAGGAGCAGATGCAGTTAGAGCACAGGCTGCTTACAGGCATGGACTAGAGAGAATTTTTTTTCCTTGCCAGCAAAGTGAATTTTAACATTTCTCTGTTTTGCTTTGTTTTCTTAAAATTATTAACATTTAAAATTTAATTCATCATGACATTGAAGGAAATATTGTGAAAATATGTCAAATATGTGAGAGATGGGCAAAAGTAAGAAAAATAAGAGTTATGACATACGAGGTCCATCCAGAAAGTATCCAGCCACTGTTAGGATAACAAGAATGGGTAGATGGCTGGATACTTTCTGGACAGCCCTGTATGTCACACACACCTTTAATAAAATACACTCCATTAAATAAGTGAATTAAATTGCAATAACACTAGAGAATAGTATGCAGATTAATGACCTCACACATCAATCTGATACCAATTCATTCCATCTGCATACAGTAAAAATCGATACTATATTCCAAGCTATGGGAATTATGTGCTTTAGGCTTCCATCATTTGAAAAGTATAAAATATATTTGAGTGATATGCATATTGGGGGCTTGTGATATCATGAAGTAATTTATGTTCATAAATGGTTATATATGTTTGTGTGTGATTTATATATTTTTAATGCATTTTTATATATATAACAAAATATCTATATAATTTATGCTCATAAGTGAGTTTACATGTATAACACATAAAAATATAAATGGTTCTGTATACATAAAATATACAAGGTTTATATGCAAATATATAACATATAATATAGAACCACTTATATATAAATATGTTTAATATATAAAATGTATATGGCTTTACTTATGTAAAACATGATGCTTATGGATAATATATAATTTAGAAAATATATTTATATTAAATATAATACATAATAAACATACTTTATATATACATATTATATATAATGCTTTATGAGCATAAATTTCCTCATGAAACCACAAATTCCAAACTGAAATATACTAAAAATATACAAATTACATATCAGATATATGCATCTTAGTGAAATTTAATCCATTTTAGCTGCAAAGCCTGGCTAGTATTGTTTATTTAAATTTAATATGTATATTTCAAGTATTATGTTGGGTTCTATTGACAGTTAAGAGAAAAAATGTGACTTAATTTCTATTATTTAAAGAAGATAGGCCAGGCGCAGTAGCAGATGTCTGTAATCTGAGCTACTTGGAAGGCTAAGGTGGGAGGATAGTTTGAGCCCAGGAGTTTGAGGGTGCAGTGTGCTGTGCCTGCACCTGTGAATAGCAGTGAGACCCCATCTCTAAAAATAAAGAAAAAAAGAAAGAATATAATGATATTGGTACCTCTGATAGATTTCAGTTTTTAAAGATGGCTGCAAAATAACTATCATCCCAAAAGCTCCTGTAGCACCTTGTTACTCCCTCATTAAGAGGTCTAGTCTATACCCTTTTCTCATTGAACCTGCTTTTGTGAATTCATGCCCTCTCCCCTTGAATCTGCTTAGAAGGCCTTTGTGAGTGCTTTTACCTGTAGCGTATGGCCCAAGTGATTCTATCTGAATTTAAAGATTAGGTTATAAAAATTCTATGTACTACCTCCTTTTTCTACTGGCTTACTCATGCCAGAACCTAGCCACCATGGTCTAAGGAAGCCCAAGCAGCTTGTGGATAGGCCAACATGAAGAAACACTAAGATCTTCAGCCAGGTGAGCTCCCAATGAGCAACAAGTACCAACTCACTGCCATGTGTTTGAATCATCTTGGAGGAGGACCTCCACCTCCCAATGGAACTGCTCCAACCGAAATATATAAAAACCCTGAATTTTTCATGAAGGCCTGCTCAAATGGCAGACTCTTGAGTAAAATAAAGGGGTGTTGTTCTAAACCATAAGTTTTGAAGTGGCTTGAATGGAACAACAGTAACTAGAATGAATGAATGTATGAATGTGTGTTATGTATATATTTTATATATATAAGTGTGTGTCTGTGTATACACACACACACGCATGTATCTCACGAGTGAAAATTTAAGTAAAAGCAGCAAGAACGCAGAAAAATTAAACATTCAAGGGATCTTCTCTTTACCAAGAATATTAGTCTAAGGAGGTAAACAAAATGATATTCACTTTCATGGTCTTGTATGGCATGGAAAAAAAGTCCAAAACTACAAGCGTCACCAGAGGTGAGGGGCACTTAGAGGACACCTAAACAGAAGAGGGATGTAAGGATCACACACTCGGTGTTGAGGTTGGCTAGGAATAAACCTTCCCCTGTCTCCACCAGGTCAAGGAACTCTGGAGAGAACTGTCTGTATCAATACATGGTATCAGTTACGTGGCTGAGGATTCGAGAGTTTCTAGGGCACATGGACACCCAGGCTCATGTAGAAGAGAGACGCCACGTGCATGATCACGGAGGGACCAGGCATGTAAGCGAGGAAACGCTCTTGGACGTCCAGCCCAGCAGAGACTGCAGATGACTGTAGCCACCATCTAACTGCAACCTCAAGAAAGACACCCACCAACATAGAGTCCAGCCAGGCCACAGCACTGGGGAGATGACAGCGGACAATAATATTATTGTTTTAAACCAATATGTTTTCGTGTGATTTGTTACCAAGCAGTAGAAATGAGGATTATCATGAATTAAATGATACAGTATTTTTTTACTCTTTGAGAAGATTATTAGGAGTGTAATAAAATTTGTGTTTGATAAATAAAGGATTAATTCGTGGTAAAAATGTCTTAATCACTAAAAATAAATATAAAAGCAGAGAACACACTGTCTTAAGTGGTAGAAGGGAACTTGAAATGAGGAAACATCCAATCCAAGAAAGAAAACAGTAAGATGAAGGTGGACATAGATAAGAAAGATAATCCAGAAGCACTACATAAAATGGTAAAAATGAATTAATATATGTCCAGTTCATCAGCAAATATAAATACACTTAATGCTCCAAATAAAAAGCAAAGGATTTAGGCTTGAGTAGACTGTTATTTTAAGTAGGTCTACAACAAATGTGAAGGTAAAGAATGTACAAAAATTAAAGAGAGAGAATAGGTACATTAGAGAATTATTAACTCAGCAGTTTAGCTATAGTAATATTAAAGATGTAGATTTTAATTATAGGACAAGTACGGGAGGTACATTATCCGCAAAACAGGTGATATCAAAAGGCTAATAGAGAAAAATTAAATTAAAACATTTTGTTTCCTGAATTGGAGGATCATTCACTTTGAAAGGCCCATTGAGTGGCCAGCACAATGGATGAAAAATACACACATTAAGTAGAATACTGGAAACAAAGACAAATTCTACAAGAGTTCCAGAAGGAAAAAAAAAGGTGAC
The DNA here is from genome assembly GCA_008750895.1 of Mirza zaza. Taxonomy (NCBI): domain Eukaryota; kingdom Metazoa; phylum Chordata; class Mammalia; order Primates; family Cheirogaleidae; genus Mirza; species Mirza zaza. Next base: position 1,501 of record VSMD01054672.1, on the reverse strand, counting down.
ATGAAGACAAGCTTAGAAACACAGTGTCAGACAGGTATTATTTATCACTAAGCAGCATGCTGGTCATTTTCTTGTTTTCAGTTCCATCCACTGTTCTTACTCTGATCTGTTCTACGACAGATGATACTGTATGTCCAATGATCACAGCCAGTGAGCTGTCTGTAGGCAATCACAGTGCCAGGCTGCAGTGAAAGACTGGAAGTCCCACAGGACAAACCATCTCTCTCTCTCAAGTAAATAAACGTTTATTCTGTATGTGCAGAACCCCGTGTGAGACATCTTCCCCACCTGCCCACCAGTTTCACACCCTTTCAACCACCATCCTGCTGAAAAAACACGTGGGGGCTGCAGTCCAGGAGTACAGAGGCTTCCATGTGTCACTCCTCCTGCATGTGGGACAAACCACCCAGCACAGGAACAGCAATACCGTGCTTTCCTGAAAATAAGACCTACCCATAAAATAAGCTCTAGTAGGATTTCCAAGCATTTGCATAATACAAGCCCTACCCTGAAAATAAGCCCTAGTGACGGGTGTGGCTGCACAGCAGCGCATCTGCACAACCCATGTATTTTGTCACCCAGCGGGAAAGAAGACGAGCAGCCCTTCTCATCTGTCCCATCATGACAGCTAGTATCCCAGAGGTGACCGGAAAGGTGCGGGCAGCCCCACCAACAAGCTCGCCTCCCCCCCCCAGCCATCCTGTCATCCTGTGCGTGCTGCAAGCTGAGGCTTCTGAGGCGAAAATAACGCATCCCCTGAAAATAAGCTCTAGGGTGTCTTCTTGAGGAAAAATAAATATAAGACCCTGTCTTATTTTCGGGGAAACGCGGTATCAGAGCAGCAGAGCACACTTGCTGCCTGCGACTAATGCGTTGGTTGGGTTTTGTTTTCAGCTTTTCCCCATTCAGCAAGACGTTGGCCGTGCATCTGTCGTATACAGCTTTTATGAGTTTTGGAATGATACAGAGAAATTAGCACGGTAAAGCTCTGACCTAAATCAAGGCTCTATCAAATAGGCAAATCCCTGAGCCATCCCCATCGCCCCCAAAACAAACACTGCGAGGGAAGCACCCCTGACCTGCGCGCAGGCCCGGCCCCTCCTTCCGGCAGATCCCGCGTCCTCCCCGCAGAAGCCCTGCCCCCAGGTAGCGGCGCAGACGCGGCCCAGGGGCTCAGTGGGCTGCGCTCCCCGCTTCACCCCTCCTAGCGACAGCCCGCCCAGCCCGGCTCGCCCGCCCCACTCGTGTGCCAGTCTGCACCCTCTGGCCCAGCCCGCGCCGCCCCTCACCGCCCCGCCCCGCCCCGCCCCGCCCTGCCCCGCCCTGCTGCCCGCCCCACCTCACCCTGCCGCACCTCACCCTGCCGCCCCGCCCCGCGCCTCACCACCCCACCTCACCCTCCCGCCCTGCCCCTCACTGCCCCACCCCACCCCACCCCGCCCTGCTGCCCGCCCCGCCCCTCACCACCCCACCTCACCCTCCCGCCCTGCCCCTCACCGCC
>VSMD01054666.1:0-16645 GCA_008750895.1 Mirza zaza | reverse complement strand
AGGTGTCTTTTTCATAGAGTGACTTTTGATCTTTTGGGTAGATGCCCAGTAGTGGAATTGCTGGATCAAATGGTAGATCTACTTGTATCGCTTTGAGGTATCTCCATATTGCTTTCCACAGAGGTTGAACTAGTTTGCAGTCCCACCAGCAGTGTAGGAGTGTTCCTCTCTCTCCGCATCCATGCCAGCATTTGTTGTTTGGGGACTTTTTGATAAAGGCCATTCTCACTGGAGTTAAGTGATATCTCCTTGTAGTTTTGATTTGCATTTCCCTGATGATTAAAGATGTTGAACATTTTTTCATGTTTGTTGGTCATTATTCTGTCTTCTTTTGAGAAGTTTCTGTTCATGTCCTTTGCCCATTTTTTGATAGGGTTGTTTGATTTTTTCTTGCTGATTTTCCTGAGTTCTAAATAGATTCTAGTTATCAGCCCTTTATTAGATGTGTAGCTTGCAAAAATTTTCTCCCATTCTGTGGGTTGTCTGTTGGCTTTCTTGACAGTTTCTTTGGCTGTGCAGAAACTTTTTAATTTGATCAGGTTCCATTTATTTATTTTTGTTGCTGTTGTGATTGCCTTTGGGGTCTTCTTCATCAATTCTTTGCCTAGGCCAATGTCTAGAAGAGTGTTTCCAACATTTTCCTCTAGCATTCTAATAGTTTCACACCTAAGGTTCAAGTCTGTTACCCAGCGTGAGTTGATTTTTGTGAGAGGTGAAAAGTGTGGGTCTTGTTTCAATCTTCTACATGTGGCTATCCAGTTTTCCCAGCACCATTTATTGAATAAGGATTCTTTTCCCCAGTGTATGTTTTTGTCTGCTTTGTCGAAGATTAGTTGGCTATATGAGGATGGTTTTATATATGGGTTCTCTGTTCTATTCCACTGGTCAATGTCCCTGTTCTTGTGCCAGTCACAAGCTATTTTAATGACTACAGCCTTGTAGTATAGTTTGAAGTCTGGTAAATTGATACCTCCTATGTTGTTTTTATTGGCTAGGATTGATTTTGCTATATGGGGTCTTCTCTGGTTCCATACAAAGCATAAAATTATTTTTTCTGTATCTGTGAAAAATGATGATGGTATTTTGATAGGGATTGTGTTGACTCTGTAGGTCACTTTGGGTAGTATAGACATTTTAACAATGTTGATTCTGCTGACCCATGAGCATGGTATATTCTTCCATCTGTGTACGTCCTCTGCTATTTCCTCCTTCAGTGTTTCATATTTCTACCTATAGAGGTCTTTTACCTCCTTAGTTGGAAATATATTCCAAGGTACTTTATTTTCTTTGTTGCTATTTTGAAGGGAATTGAGTCTTTGATTTGGTTTCACTTCGACTGTTGTTGGCTTATATGAATGCCTCTGATTTCCGTGTATCGATTTTGTATCCTGAAACGTTACCAAATTCATTTATCAATTCAAGAGTCTCTTGGTTGAATCCTTGGGGTTTTCTAGATATAATATCAGATTTTTAAAAACTAGGTTACAGACATGAGAACAAAATGCAGTGTGGGATGCTAGGCAGGATCCTGAACTGGAAAACAACCGTTTTGCTGCAAATAGCATTGTTGGGACAATGGGCAAAACTTAAATTAAGTCTGTAGATTAGACTTGTATGTGGAGAGAATGATAAAAGAAATGCCAATCATTAAACTTTGGCAATCTGAGGTATATAGGAATTTTTGTTACTATTTTTGCAACTTTTCTCTATGTCTCATATTATTTCAAAATTTAAAAAATTTAAAATGAAGTAGACAAAGTTAAATCAAGGAAAGCCTTTTATGCTGCATTACAGAGGGGTGTGTAGGACTGATCCTGCAGTCTTTACGGTCCAATCCGAAAGGTGTAGGCCCCTGGGCAGCTTCCAGCAAGGGAGTAACTCAGCCCAATTTCTCCCTTTGTCCATGATCACAGGTGCTACATAGCATAGTCACAGGGAACATACCATTAGGAAGTCTGTATTTTTCCATAACTTTTTTTCTGAAAAATGTTCCACTGAAGTTGATAGACCAAATTTCATTGAGGCATACCCCACTTTTGGGTCCTCGGGTTGCATCCAGCTGGTCCTTGAGCTACAGCCATGAAGGTATTAGACCAGGTAGCCTCTCTCCCTGCAGCACATTCTCAGCAGGGCTGTTGCTGGCCCAAGTGTACCCACAGTCTACAGCTCCTGCTCCTTTCTGCCATGTTGCTTTCTGTGGAGGTTGTGCCCACTCACATATTGTGCAATTGTTTGCCCCACTGGCTTTGAATGGCTCAAACTTCAGCATGGCAATCTCCTTATATACCACAGAATAAAGGTATTGATACAAGCGCATTATTGAAATAAAACTATTATATATATATATATATATATGTAGATTTTCAGAAGGGCTATCAGTAAACTTTTCTCGTGTTTTTTTCTCTGGTTGTTTCTTTGGTTTTCTGCAAAAAAATAATAACAATAATAATAATAAAAGAAAAAGAATTGGCTTCATTTGCTTAATTTTGTTTACAATTATGTAACTTCCTCATAAACCTCCCAAAGTGACACACAATAGTCTCTTTGTGTGTCGCTTCACTACTAAACTGTGGACCACACCTGTATCTTATTGTGCCCTCAAAACACAGCGCACTGCAGAGCACCCACAGGAAGGACTCCATACAATTTTGTTGAATGGAAATAGCAATGAACCTTTCAGGAAGGGGTCACTTTGGAGTTTAGGAAAAGGATGAAACACTCAGATATAAAGCAGAGAAATATATTGAATGGTCAGTTGCCTTTATAATTTTTATTTATTTCTTCAACATGTTGTTACCTATAGCTGTTACATGCCCTGACTTATGCTGGGCCTTGGGGACAGAGAAGACAAAACAAGCAAGTTCCTGTAACTTAAATTCTCCAGAGGGAGCATATACGGTCAGACGGATGGAGGGATGGATTGGATAGATGACATATAATGTTATTATAGATAATGCTGGTGCCACAGAAGAAGTAATTGTACTGCAATGAAATAATGTGGAGGTACTTTGGCAGAGGAGTCAAAGAAGGCCTCTCATCAGGGGTGAAATTGCAGCAGATACTTAAAATAGGAGGAGGAGGAGGATGGGAGCATCATGGAAGCTCTTCCAGGCAAAGTTGTTCCTGGTGCGAGGAGGGGTCACGACAGCAGCTGGCATGTGTGTAGGGTGGATGGAAGGCCCAGCCTGCAGTGCTGGACCAGGACGGCCGCGCACCAGGTAAACCTGGAGAAGTGGGGTAGCCAGGTGTGCAGGAAGGATGAAGATGTGCAGAGAAGTTTGGATTTCAATGCAGTGCAGTGGGAAGCTACTGGTGGGTTTAAAGCAGGGAATGACATGATATAATTTACATCTTCTAGAGATCCTTCTGGCTGTGTTGAGAAGGGACTAGAGGAAGGGCAGACGTGATTTGCTGATGTTAGTAAAACCGTTCAAACCAAATTAAACAATCAGGAGTGCACTAGCAGACATCTAGCTGAATGCCAGGGAGGCTGTTTTTCAAAATTGTGTGTAGACCGAAGTTGGATTGGAGAAGCCCTTCTCGAGCCTGTATATTAGCTTTGCATAAGGGCTCTTTCATGGTCCATAGATTTTCACTACCCATAATTTTTATTGAAGAATAACACAGAGAAACGCACATCAAAATATACAGCTTCATGAATTATAAAAATTTAAATATGCCTATGTCATCACCACTCAGCTCAATAAGTAGAAATCACCTGCAGCCATCCTGCCCCGTGCTCTCTCCTCCCCGTTTTTCATCTATTCGCTCTTTCCACTCTGGTTGTTTCTACCCCAGAGATTATTTTTGCCTGTTTTTACACTTAATGTGATGAATGGAATCAAATAGCAGGTCTGCTGTGTGTATTACCAGGTCATTTGTTCAAGAAGCAATGAACATGCCCAGGAGGGTGGGGCAGCCTGCGCCACTCCAGGCCCCACGTAAGAGTAGCCCCCTCCTCCCGCCTCCACACTGCCACCCCCAGCGCACTTAGGTAAAGAAAGATGCCAGGTGGAGCCCTTTACACCAGAAATTCTTCTGAATTTTTCCAACGGAATGCATTTTAAAGAAGTAAGAAGGAGACAAAAAATAAGTTAAATTTTGATTACATTCCCTACATCCTGCTCATTCAGTTTCCCTTTATCTAAGCAGTTTATTCCTGAGCCACAGTGTCACCCTAGGCAGAGATGCCTGATCTCTCAGGGCCTGTCACACCTGTGTGAGGGGAAGCCCTGTTAGCCCAGAAGTGCCTTGTGTCCTGGGGTATAGCAGTGCTTCCTTCTTGCTGTGCCATGTAGGTGCTCAAGCCAAAGAAACTAGAGAGAAACACAGAAACATGATAATCATCTGCCCAAGAGGCAGGAAAAATACCCTCTGGGGCCATTGTGTTGGTGTGTGGTCTCCCAGGCACTCAGAGTTTACACACAGAGAAAGCCACTTTAAATAATGCATTGATACATCTTAATCTGAGATGACATAAACATAAAATACACTCCTTCTCTATTTCCAGTTATCTCAAATGTGCGTTGTTCTCATATGTTCTTTGAACCTCAGTGCAAACCATGGAATCAGCTCTCAAACTTAAACCCAGTGGAGTTTTGCAAAATAGCTTGCTCTAAGAGATGTTAGGGAGGTAAAGCCTTTCTCATTCTTGGATTTGTATTTTTCCATTTTTCAAAACTCTGTAGTTATTATAGATATCATCATACAATTTAGAATTTAATCCTTCTGGAAAGTCACATGTCTTTAAGGTGATTTATAGCAAGTGAAGTTTGCAGAATTATGGAGAGTGGTGGTAAGAAGTAAGAGAAGGAAGGAGAGAGGGAGAGAGAAAGGAAGGAGAATAATTTTGAGCAGAAAAATTAAGATCAGGTGATGCTGTTTAAAGCTTAAGAAGTGAGATGTTTGAACACAGTATACTATACCACGTGGCACTGACTGCTCACCCCATGGAGCCAGCTCCAGGAAATGGGCTGACTCAGGGGACAGAGACAAGGCAGGACCTCACCCTGGTCTGGGCCCTGAAGGAGCAGCTGAGAACCTGTAGCCCATTTCACATTCATGTCAAGTCAAAGACTTTCACATCAGTCACGCCTCTGTCTGATGAACTATTTTGGCCATCACTGGTGAGGAGGCAGAGAGAGGGGGCACTGTGGACGAGAGCCTTCATTGTGTTTCTGTGGGAAGGAAGAGGCAAAGAAGGGTCGGCAGGCTTGGGATTGGCTGGCGTGAATAATTTCATCAGGCTCTGGGGCACAGGGGCTGCCCCTAGTTATCTGGTCCTTGGGTGATTAGGGCAGGTGGATCGTGGCCCAGAGTGTGGGAGCCCAGTGATGGAGTAGTTGGGGTGCATTCTCTGTATCAGTTGGTTTGCACATGAAAGGTGCCCTCCTCGGGGGAGAGTTGTTTACGATCCCTAGGAATTGGCCAGCCCTGAGAGGTCTGTCCCTTCAGGGTTAGCAAGACCCCAGATATCAAAGCATCAGAACACAGCAAATATAAGACATGGTTAATACATACAACTCATACACAGCACCGGCTCACTCTGGGGTGGGTGGACGTGCAGGGCTGACCAGCCCTGGACATGCAGGGCTGACCAGGTTGTGTTCACTACAACCTCTCCTTCTCAGTGCACAGTGGATTTCTAGAGGTGCCATGCCTAGCGGGCACCTCTGCCCTGCTCACCACACTCTTCCGAACTGGGGTGTTAGTCACCCCTGGACTCTTCTGTAACTCACATTTCTCCACAGGTGCTCCTGGCAATTTTAACCCTTCTCCCTTGTTAACCTGCCAACTCCAGGTGTGCAGTGACATGCTTGCCCTCGTTCCCCAGTGCCTGGCACAGCTTTGCACTGGGCCACTCACTTAATACACATTGAGGAATCTGAGTTGGGTACTGGTTCAAATGGTGACGTGGGACCACCAGGGTCAATCCTTCCACTCTATGCAGCCGTCCTGGAGAACAGGTGTTACTATTGCAAAGAAGTCTCCATCTCAGCCCAAATTTGCAAGTGCTTCAAGCAGATAGGGCTAGCATTTTTGTCTCTTATCAGTCAATGTCCTGATACCGGCAATGCAGACAGATTGAATCCCTTCCCAACCTTCCATGAAGTCACACGGACTCTCCCTGTTCAGCAGGTGGTGAGGAAGGCCCAGTGTATGGGTCACCTCAGCCTTGGTCCCTTGTTGGTGTCCCTCTCTGTAGAAGTCTTTATGGGATGCACTCACAAACCTCGCCCTGGCCGCCAGGCTGGGGGTGTTACTGTCTAACCACTTCATGCCCCACTTACATACTAACTACAGTAGCAGTGATAAATATAAAAGCATTTATTTATATATAACCTCTTTGGGGAAATGTTCCTTCCTGTCTTTTGCTGTGCTCTAATTGGATTGTTTCTCTTAATGTTGAATTATGAAAGTTCTTTATCTGTTGTCGATACGAGTCCATTGTCAGAGATGTGGTGTACGAATATTTTCTTCCAGTCTGTAGCTTGGTTTTTCACTTTTTAACAGGGCCTTTCACAGAGAGAAAAGTTTATATTTTGATGAAGTCCAATTTATCAATTTTGTCTTTGATGTCACCAAGCTGTATGTCCTGAATATTTTCTCCTATGTTTTCTTCTAAAAGTTTTATAGGTTTATGTTTCACATATAAATCTATGATCCCTCTTGACTTAATTGTTGTGTAAAATGTGATGCTTACGTTAAGGGTTTTTTGTTGTTGTTTTGCTGATGGATATCCAATTTTCAAATGCATATCCATTTATTGAAAAGACTATCCTTCTTTCATGAAACTACTTTTTCACTTTGTCAAAAGCCAGTCAGCCAGTACTCACTTCAGCAGAGTATATACTAAAATTGGAATGGCACAGAGAAAATTATCATGGCCCCTGTCAAAGATGACATGCAAATTTGTGAAGCGTTCCATATTTTTTTGTTGTTTGTTTTTGAGAGAGAGTCTCGCTCTGTTATTGGAGCTAGAGTGCCATGGCGTCAGCCTAGCTCACAGCAACCTCCAACTCCTGTGCTCAAGTGATCCTCCTGCCTCAGCCTCCCGAGTAGCTGCAACTACAGGCCCATGCCACAACACTCGGCTAATTTTTTCTATTTTTAGTAGAGATAGGGTCTTGCTCTTGCTCAGGCTGGTCCCGAACTCCTGAGCTCAAGTGATCATCCCGCCTCAGCCTCCCATAGTGCTAGGATTGCAGGCATGAGCCCCACCCATACCCGACCCCATATTTTTTAATACCACTGAATTGTGTGCTTAAAAATAGTTAAAATAGGAAATTTTATGTTATGTTAATTTTCTACAATTTAAAAACTTAGTAATGTAATTCACCAACAAGCATTGAGTTTTATACATTAAATGACTGTGTTGTAGGAAATGTAAATTATATAACATCTCAGTAAAGATGTTAAAAAAATTCAGCTAAACTAAAAAAAAAACCAATTGGCTATACTTGTATAGGTCTTTCTCTGGGTTCTCTATTCTGTACGAATGATCTGTGTACCTGTATAATAAGCTATAGCTATATCACAAGTCTTAAAATCGGGTATAGTGATTAATCCCACATTATTTTTATTTTTCAAAATTAAAAGTAACTTAAAATTTAATTAAAATTAAAATTTTTCAAAAATTAAAAAACGAAAAGTTCCTTTGTCTTTCTTTAGCAATTATACAATATACTTGTCTATATCTACAGAAATCTTACTGAGATTTTTGATAGGAATTATGTTAAATATATAGACCATTTGGGGGAGAATTGACAACTTGACTATATTTAGTCTTCCATTCCATAAACATTATTATATATTTCTCCATTTATTTAGATCTTCTTTTATTTCTTCCATCAATATTGTAGTTTAAGCATACAAGTCCTATACATGTTTTGTTAGGTTATATCTAAGTATTCCATTTGCTTAATGAGTGATTATAAATAGTATTGTATTTTTATCTTCACTGTGTGTTCATTGCTATCATATAGAAATATAGTGTGAACTTACTGAACTTGCCTATTAGTTCTAAGACTCTTTTGTAGCTTTGTTGGGATTTCCTGTGTAGAATATGTGATCTGCAAATAGAGACAGAGACAGTTTTATTTCTTCCTTTCCAATCTGTATGCCTTTCATTTCCTTTTTTCTTTTTTCTTTTTTTTTTTTCCTTTTGCATATTGCTCTGGCTAGGACTTCTGGTACAATGTTGAATAAAAGTATCGAGAGCAAACATCTGTGCTTTGTCCCCAGTCATGGGGGGAAAGAATTCAGTCTTTCATCAACTGTGACATTAGCTGCCATATTTTTGTAGATTTCTGTATTAAGTTGAGTAAATTTCCTTCTCTCCCTAGTGTTCTGAAATTTTTCATCATGAATATGATCATACGATTTCTATTCATTAGCCTATCAGTATGGTAGATCAAGTTGATAAATTTTTGAATACTGAATGAGGCTTACACTTGTGTCACCAAAACAATGCTATTTAGTCATGGTTTTTCATATATATTATGAAATATTATACATATTATGTATATGTTTTTACATATGTAAGTGTATGTAAAATATCTTTTTATGCTATGATCAAGTAGGTTTTATGTTATTTATTATATTCATTTATATATTATTCACCATTTATGATCTATATGAATAATGTTCATGTTTATATTCAGGAGGGATATTAGTTACCATTTTTGTACTGTATTTGTCAGATTTGGGTATCATACTAGCCTCATAAAACAAGTTGGAAAGTGTTTCTTTCTCTTCTGTTTTCTGAAAGAGATTGTGTAGAATTGGCATTAACTTGTCTTTAAATTGTGTGGTAAAAATTTTCAAAATTCTTCCGAAAGAATCTAAGCCTGGAGATTTGAAATTATAAATGAAATTTATTTAATAACCACAGGGATATTCAAAGTATCTGCAATGGATGAGTGAGTTGTGGTAGCTTGTGCTTTTCAATCAATTGGTCCATTTCATCCAACCAACATAATTTATGTGTGCAAAGTTGTTCATAATATTCCCTCATTATACTTTTGGTTCTGAGAGTCTATAGACATGTCCTGTTTCATTCTCATTATGTAGGTTATTTGTATCTTCTCTTTTTTACTTTCTCAGTCTTACTAGGGGTTTGTCAATATTATTGATGTTTTAGGAGAACCAGCTTTTTGTTTCATTGATACTTTTCTGTTTTCAATTTCATTGATTTCTGCTATCTTGATTATTTTCTTACTTTTTCTGGTATGGGCTGTATTTTGCAAGTGTATCTTTTTAAAATACCACTTTATTGAGGTATAAAATGACATTAAAAAGCTGTACATATTTATTATATACAACCTGATGAGTTTGGAGATAAGTGTACACCCATGAAACCGTCATCACAATTTATACCATAAACATACTCATCACCTCCAAAACTTTCCTGCAGTATTCTTTATTACTATTATTTACTTTTGTGATAAGAACACTTAACATGAGATCTACCCATTTAGCAAATTTTTAAGTTAAAAATAGAGCATTGTTAATTATAGGCATCAGGCTGTACAGTAGATATCTAGGACTTAATTACCCTGCATAACTGAAACTTTGTACCCTTTGACAAATTCCCTATTTCTCTCTCTCCTGACCCTTGGACACTACCCTTCTACTCTCTGCTTCTATAAGTTTGAGTATTTTATATTCCTCATATAAGTGGTATTTGTCCTTCTGTGTCGAGTTTATTTCACTTAGCATAACATACTCAGGGTTCATCTGTATTGTCACAAATGGTGGAATTTCCTTCTTTTTAAGGCTGAATAATATTCCTGTGTGTGTGTGTGTGTGTGTGTGTGTGTGTGTGTGTGTATCATATTTTCTTTACCCATTCAACCATAGGCAGACACTGAAGTTTTTTCCATGTTATGGCTATTATGAATAATACTGCTATGAACATGAGAGTGTAGATATCTCTTGGAGATCCCAATTTTAATTTTTTTGGACGTATACCTAGAATTGATACTGATATTGAAGGTCATACAGTAGTAGTATTTTTAATTTTTTGAGGAACCTCGGTACTGTTTTTCATAATGCCTGTACCAATTTACATCCCCACCAACCATGTGTGAGGGTTCCCTTTCTTCCTTGTCCTTGCTAGCACTGTTATCTTTTCATTGTTTGATAATGACCATCCTAAGAGGGATGAGGTTGTATCTCATCATGGCTTCGATTTGCATTTGCCTGATGATTAGAGATGTTGAGCAATTTTTTATGTTTGTTGGCCGTTAGTCTATCTTCTTTTGAAAAGTTTCTGTTCATGTCCTTTGCCCACTTTTAATGGGGTTGTTTGATTTTTCCTTGCTGATTTTCCTAAGGTCTATATAGATTCTAGTTACCAGCCCTTTATTGGATGTGTGGCATGCAAATATTTTCTCCCATTCTGTAGATTGTCTGTTCACTCTAATGATAATTTCCTTGGCTTCGCAGAAGCTTTTTAATTTGATCAGGTCCCATTTATTTATTTTTGTTGTTGCTGTGATTGTTTTTGGGATCTTCCATTCTTTGCCTAAGTCGATGTCTGCAAGAGTTTTTCCAACATATTCTTCTAGAATTCTTATGATTTCATGTCTTAGGTTTAAACCTATTATCCATCGTGAGTTGATTTTTGTAAAACATATGGAAGGCTTCATAAATTTGCATGTGATCCTTGCACAGGGGGCATGCTAATCTTCTCTATATTGTTCCAATTTTAGTATATGTGCTGCTGAAGCAAGCACCCCATTTTCCTTTGGTTTCTAATTTCATTCCAATGTGTACAGAAAAGATATTTAACATGATTTCAACCTTCTTAAATTTGTTAAGACTTGTTTTATGAATGGAGACTGTTCTATGTGGGCTTGAGAAGAATATAAATTCTACTGCTACTGTTGGGTGGCATGTTCTGTGTGTGACTGTTCTAAGTACTAAGTCTGCTGTTTCCTTTGTTGATTTTCTGTCTGAATGATCTATCCATTATTGAGAGCAGAATATTGAAGCCTCTTACCATTATTGCATTGCTGTCTATTTCTCCCTTCACTGTCCCTGGAAGCAGTCCCCATGAATTTGTACAGCTTTACCTTGTTGTGGTGAAGGGAAGATTAACTGGTAAATAATTCCTTTTGGAATTGAAATGCATCTGAGAGATGGGACATTATCTTCTGAAAGAGTCTGTTCAAGTGTAGTCACTTGGTCTTACTGGGAGAGGAAGAAAAGAAGGATTGTTTCTCCTAGGTGGGTCTGGATCTTAAGCAGATAAAGAAACCTCAAGGATTTGGGTAGAGTCCATGGTGGTGGGGTCGGGGGAAGGTCAGAGAGACTTTGGGGCTTCTTCAGTCAGTCTAGCACATCAAAACGCCATATTTGGGGGTAAAAATATTTCTAATTTCCTTCAACTTCCCAGGACAGCAAAGTATCCTGAGCCCCTAAGCCACAAACTCAGGGGACCGGGTGTTCTTTCTTACCACCAATTGTCGACCTGTTCCTTCCCCACCTCCCTACAGTCCTCCAGGTCTTGCTCTCACCTCTCTGCACCTACTAGCAGGGCTGGGGGCCACTCCAGGGACCCATAGGTATGATGGGCAATGGAGAGAGGGCAGACCTGCCTCTGCTGTGAGCAGGAACTTGGCTCTCTGAGAGCTCTTCTGGCATGTTTTCCCATGGCAGTGCAGCTGGATAAAGTTCAAGTCGTGTCTTTCAGGACACGCACCTGCCACACACGTGCAGGTGGGGATCTCCATTTAGGTTCAGTCAACTGGATTGGCTGTGGCCTGACTGGAAAAAAACCTCTTCTGTGATGAAGAGCAAATGGATTTGAATGCTTTCATGCCTTTGTGTTTGTTTAATGTCTGTGTTTTTCTGATTACAAAAATAATATATATCGGGGAAAATTCATAAAACTCATAAAAGAACAAAGATGAAAATAACAATTATCTAGAATCCTATCACTCAAAGGCTTGTGACTGATAACATTTTTATTCCTTGTTTTTATTACAAAACCAGTTCACACTCATGGTAACAAATATCTCTCTGTTTGTAGTCTTCCCTTGCCAGGTCTGTGCCTTCTCTCTGCTTAGGAGTAGCCTGTGTTGTCTCCCCCTCTCCCCCTCTCCCCCTCCCTCCCCTGCCCTCTCTCTTACTCTCTCCCCTGCCTGTCCTTCTGCATCACCCCCACATCCTGCTGCACTCTGCTTACATTCTGACTGGTCTCCTCCCACAGTCCCACAGAGGAGCCCAGTGTAATCCACCCTCCACTGCTTTCATTTTCTCCCTCATCTTCTCTGACATTTCTCTCCACTGGGCTTTTAGCCCAGGAAGAGCACAGGCCACCTGATTCTCTACTTACTTACTTCCCCAACTCCCTCCCTGCCAGAGTCCCTTGCAGTAGTGGGCTTTCCATCTCTTAGTCCCCAAGTCTAGAGGTCCCCCTGTCCCTGGCAGGTAGTAAAATTCTCTCATCTGGGCCTCCCTCCCTCAAAAGGCCCTTGAAATACTAATGTAGCTATTGGAATTTAGAAAATTGTTTAATTGCTTCCTCTACTTCCAGGAATTCTGGATTTCCAAAGGATATTCCTGCTAAGGATATTAAGAGAAGTTAGTACTAAGGGTCAAAGCTAATCAGTGGCTTCTTTGATTCTGAGTGTAAGGCGGACTGAAAGGGCAAAGTTGCAAAGGAGACATGATTTAAGGAAGAAAATTGTGAACGTTCAAAACTGTATGCTCATTGCAATATGGTGTGGCTATGTCCAAATTCACCCATCCTCTCCCCTCTGGGTAGTGTTCAGACTTTTGTTTTCTCAAATAATGTGGAAGAAGGAAACGCCTTTTATACATATATTTTTATTTACTGGTACTCTTAATTTCTGTAGGATAAAATCCTGAAAGTGTAGTTCAAAGAGCACGTGCAGTTTAATGTTCTGAGTGTCTGCTGGTATATCTCTTTCAGTTCACACTCCCACCATTCATGGATGAGGTACTTGTTCCCCCACATCTTCACCGCCTCTGGATGTCAGAGATTCTTTTTAAGTTTTTCATATCTCGTTAGATTATAAAACAAAAGCATCTTGTTTGACCTTGACTGCTTATGAGGGACCGGTGGTGAATTCTTTCACATCCCATGGGCTGTCCTCATTCCCTCCTTGGCAGGAATGACTTTTACTCAGTGTCCCCTGAGGCTGTTGTTCTTTTTACCTATCAATTGTGTAAGTTCTTTGTACATTAGGAAGTCTAACTTTTGGTGAGATATGTTGGAAATTTCTCCCAATCTCTTCTTCACTTTGCATATATTGTATTTGTATTTTGCCATAGGAATGAAATGCATACCAAAAGCAAGAAGTATGAGAATTATGACCTTTTATTAAAGGACTTAAAGATCTAAATAAATGGAGAATTATACTGTGATCATGGATAGGGAAACTAAATTTGAGGACATAAGTTCTTTTGAAGTTAGTCTATAAATGTAATGCAGTTTTAGTCAGTACCCTAGGTTTTTGTTTTAACTAAGCCCAAACTATCCACAAATATCAGCAAGAAATACTTGAAGAATAGTAAGAGTCTTATGTCATATTTGATACAAGAGTATCACATAGCTACACCAGTCAAAAGAATATGATATTTGTGCCAAAGATGAAAATATTAAAATCACTGAAAGAGAGTAGAGATTTTACAGACATATCGAAGTATAGATATATTTTATCTCTTTTGGAAAAGAAAGCATATTTAATAAATATCTTGTCATAACCAATGATGTTGGAAGAGAATAGAATTGGATGCCAACAATGTGGCATGCACATGAATAAATTCCAGATGAATTTTAATTCTAAATGTATAGTAAAAAGTCAAATTATACAAATAAATACTAGGAGAAAGTTTAGAACAATATCCATATAATCTCAATTGAGGGAGGCCCTTGTAAGTAAGGCAGAAATCCCAGAATGATAAAGTGATAGATTGGCAAATTTCGCTACATGATAACATTTTAGAGTACTTTCTTTTGGTCTTTTATATGTAAAGTTTTACATTCTTGAAGTTATTCCATATATATGGTTTTCTCTTGAATTTTTTCATTTCCTAAGTGTTTCCCCAAAACACATAAAACTGTAAAAATGCAATTTCAGTGTCTCTTTATGTTCCAGTTTATGTGTGTGCTATCATTTATTTAGAATTTATAATATTTCAACAAAAGTCATAATTCTACAAAATTACATTTCAAAAGTAGAAAATACATTCCATAATATCTTAAATAAAAATTTGACATGCAAGACCCATGGCAAACTATGGTACCAACTCTCAGGATGAGACGATTGGGTGGCATATAGTAAACTCCCCCATACATAGAAATCAGTGGGAGAACAAGGTTTAATAAATTGTTAGCATCAATTAGTGTAAACTGCGAAGAAAGTTATTTTTTTTTTCCTATACCTTTGGGTGAATAGAAGATAGAGTAGACAGAGATACCTCAGGGACCAAGCACTGATTACAGATATATGTCAATTAAGACATAAAATCACCAACAAATCTGGGGGACTTTTCTTTGATAGTACCCCAAGAATTTTCATTAAATAAAAACTTTTTAGGAGTTTTAAGAGGAAGAAGATAAATTTGGTTCTGCACATCATAGCAGTAATGTCAACGTCACAAAATATTCTGGAACAGATATCCAGAAGAAAGGAGTGCATCTGTGAACAGTCATGACTTGAAGTGGTGTTGGCTACAAGTCCGCCTAGGGTCTGACTTCATTTTCTATCTGGATAGAGTTTTTGTAGGGGAATACCAGAGACATTATACATTTGAATTTTTGCAGTATATTTGATTAAAGAGGTAACATAGTGTTGTTGTAAAAAAATGCATTTGAAATCAGAAAAATTGGGTTCAAATCCCTAAAACTGTCACTTACCTGCTGTTAACTTTGGAGAAGTCACTTCACTTCTGAGCCCAGGTTTTCCATTTGTTGAATTTAAGTCGTTTCTAAGTTCCCTTCAAGCTATAACATTCTGCTCTTGTAAAGTCCTTGTGACAGTCCTATGGTAAAGATGGAAAATTATAGCGTACATGTCAGTTTATGGGATAGGATTCACCGTTGTCAGTAATCACAACCAAAGAGCATATTTATCTCTTAGTCCTTTAGTTAAGCCTAGAAAGGGATCTCTAGTAGATTACTGTGAGGCTATGTCTTCTTCCTGTCTACCCATTTTATAAATGCTATAGGACAAGGGTTGGCAAAGTTTGTATAAAGGATCAGATAGCAAATATTTCAGCCTCTGCAGGCCCTATGGTCTCTGTTACAACTAGTCAACTCAGCCATGCATGGAAGGACCAGTAGACAACATGTAAATGGTTGTGTACAGATTTTAATAAAACTTCATTTACAAAAATAGGCAGCTGACAGGCAGGCCAAGGTTCCTTGACTGACATCTGCTGTTGGAAAGAGAGAGAACTTTTGTGGTCTCCAAATCAAATGTCATTTATTTGGTTAGGTTTTATTTAGTGCTAAGTCTTGGGGTTGCAAACATGCATGTGTCAGTTCCTGATATCCAGGGACTTCCCAGTGAAAAGACAGCAGTGGAATGAGACAGGGGTGCTCCTTAAGATAGGGAGATGCCTGGGTGTGCGTCCCGGCCTGGGAGTGCACAGAGCGCTGAGTGCCAGATTCCGCCTGAAGGTTCACGCGGACAAGTGGAACTGAAAGGAGTCCAGATGGCTTCTCCTAGGCAGGAGTCACAGTGTACTCCATCCAACAAGATGAAATTCAGCACTGACAAAAGTGGGATGGTGAATTTAGACTGAAAGATATAGGCAAAGAAGCGAACAGAAAACAGCTGTATGAGTGGGAAGCAAAAGCTGTCACTTAACCAGTAACTTCTTGAGAGTTCCTACAGCTGCAGGAAGCCAGAATGTTATAAATGGGTCTCAACACACAGGGGCATCCAGCCTCTCCATCCTGTGGGCTGGATCCTGTCTAAAGGGTTGCTTCCATCTCTTGGCCAGTGCCAGAAGCGGCAGAGGGAAGTCATCTCCAGACACTAGGTCAACTGTGATGGAAGGGAAAGTGTGTTCTGCCGTGTGTTCTGCTAATCCTCTGCTAAACTTTGTGAGCTAGGGATTATTATACATTAGAGAGCAGCGATTCTCAAACTTCAGTGTGCATGTGACTCTCTGGAGATATGGTTAAAATGCAGGTCTGGTTCAGTAGGTCTAGCTAGGGCCTGAGAGCATTAATTTCTTTTTTTTTTTTTTATGACAGAAGTTGGATTTTCTTTTCTTTTGACACTTCTTGTTTGATTTTATTTTTTTAATTTCAGAATATTACAGGGGTACAAATATTTTGGTTACATGAATTACTTTATTATACAGTTTGAGTACCTTGCTGTCCTTTTATTAGTTCTAAAATTTTTTGTAGTTTCCTTAAGATTTTCTACATGGAGCCTCGTGTCATTTGCAAATAGCAACAGTTTTTTATCCTTTTATTTTACTCTGAATGCCATTTATTACCTTCTCTTACCTTATTGCACTGGCAAGAATCTACAGCACCACGTTGAGTAAGGGTCTTGAGAGCAGACATCCTTGCAGCATTCCCAATCCTTGGTGAAAGTATTGTCTTTCCTCATTAAGTATAAGATTAGCTGTAGGTTTTTTGTAGATGCTCTTT
>VSMD01054665.1:0-13058 GCA_008750895.1 Mirza zaza | reverse complement strand
GTGTGGAAACAGCCCAAGTGCCCATCAATCCAAGAATGGATTAATAAAATGTGGCATATGTATACCATGGAGTACTATTCAGCTCTAAGAAACAACGGTGATATAGCACATCTTATATTTTCCTGGTTAGAGCTGGAACCCATACTACTAAGTGAAGTATCCCAAGAATGGAAAAACAAGCACCACATATACTCACCAGCAAACTGGTATTAAATGAGCAGCACCTAAGTGGACACATAGGTACTACAGTAATAGGGTATTGGGCAGGGGGGAGGGGGGCGGGTATATACATACATAATGAGTGAGATGTGCACCATCTGGGGGATGGTCATGCTGGAAACTCAGACTTGTGGGGGGAGGGGTGAAAGGGCATTTATTGAAACCTTAAAATCTGTACCCCCATAATATGTTGAAATAATAATAAAAAAAAACTCTTCCTTGTGTGATTACTGACCAAGGAATTTGCTATGTTTTGTTTTTTTTTAAAGTTCAAAGGGACTCGGAGTATTTCTAGGCAACTTCAAGATCTGCTCCTGAAAAGTCTGAGCTTTACCTCTTTCTGAAGGTCTGCCCCTACATTTGTGGGCCTGTGGCAAGAATACAAATAGAGGTCTACTTGCCATAAATTTAAATATTTAGTTATTGATTAAACTGACAATCTGTTAAATATTATATACTCTGGTGCCTTCCTTTGATAAACATAGCTTCATAATAACTTAGAAGGCCAGGTTATAATTCTTGGACTCCTTGGTTATCTGCCCCAGAATGCAGTGGCCTGCCCTCCTCCCATTCCCATCTCTAGCTCCATCCTGTAATGTAGGGTCTTGTGAGAAACTCCATCCTTACTTAACAAAACAACAACAAAACAAAACAAAAACAGCTGTCTTTGGCCACGTCTTAGTATTAGGGT
This sequence comes from Mirza zaza, assembly GCA_008750895.1. Lineage (NCBI taxonomy): Eukaryota > Metazoa > Chordata > Mammalia > Primates > Cheirogaleidae > Mirza > Mirza zaza. Next base: position 12,148 of record VSMD01054665.1, on the reverse strand, counting down.
TGAATATACTAGGAGCAATCTTACCTCCATACCTCCTACCAATCTTACCTCCTAGGATTGGTAAGATTGTCTTAGTATTAGGGTTGAATATACTAGGAGCAATCTTACCTCCACATTTTAGTATTACGGTGGAATATACTAGGAGCAATCTTACCTCCTTACCTCCTACCAATCTTACCTCCTAGGAGGATTGACCTAGGAAGAATCTCACTCAGGTCCTGGAAGAGAGCTTGGAGCCATTCAGGCAGGGGAGTCTGGGATCCTAGGAGTTCAGGGTGTAGTCTAGAAGTGGGGACACAAGCTCCAGAGTGGCATGCTCTATTTTTGGGTAGACTGCTTGGCTCCAAAAGTGTGTGGCTGGGGGAGGGTCAGAGTGGCTTCCTCTAAAGGTTGAGATCCAGGGCATGAGCTACTTTTGCCCTGGTCTGAAGGTGTTACTGCTCCTCAGTTTTGCTTGGCCATGGTGGAGACAGAGTAGCTCAGGCCAATCACATTGCCAGCAGATGAAGGCCAAGGCAATGTATAGCTAGTACTTCCTCCTACCAAGTAGTGATAATGAACTAAGAAAATCTATCTTGGTATGAAGTTTCTGGAAAGATTTCCAGCAGGTCCTTGGAACCTCCTTACTCTTCCCTTTGCACTGACTTTTCTTAGCCTAGGGATCACTCATACAGCTGTAAGTTTGAGATTATTGTCTGAATTATTTCTTCATTTTGCTCTTCCTTAGTTTTAGTTATCTTGATCATTCAGGGGAATATAATTCATTGACTGGATTCCAGATACTTGCTGTTTAATCTCCTCTTTTCTTTGGGATATAGATTTGCTTTATTTCACAGATCTATAGATTCATGATTTTATCTAGACCTAGAATTTAAAGGAAGATTTTTTTTTCTCTATTCTATTAAATTCCAAGTTATATTTGCCACCATGGAGAAAGAAATGTAAATAGAGTTAGGGAAAAATACATTATGAGTTCTTTCCTATATGATGCTTCTTGAGAAATTTTGCTGGGAAGTTTAAAAATAAAATTTTATTTTCCAAATTTAATAATAATAATTTATTTCATTCATAGAGGAGAATAAATTTTCTTTGTGCTATTTAAGTATCAAATATGATTTTTTTTCTTTTTTTAATCTTTCACTTAAAGAATGAGAATCTATCAGATATGATTTTGACAACACTTAAGTGCACTTATAATGGTAGCATTCATTGGGCGTTGGGCAGGTGGGAGAGGGGAGGAGGAGATGGGTATATACACACCTAATGGGTATGATGAGTATCCATCTGAGGGATGGACACATTTGAAGCTCTGACTCAGGTTGGGCAAAGAAAATATATGTAACCTAAACATTTGTGCCCCTATAATATGCTGAACTTAAAAAAAAAATAAAATGTGATTTTGAGGTAAAAATTAATGTATAATATTGCATTTTGTCAGAAAGGTAACTTGAAGATAGTTAAAAAATGAACTTGAAAATATTTGCTTATGCAGCATAGGCTTTTTAAAAGTTATTTTTAAAGACTGAGGCATTAGGCACCTGTCATTTTTGCCAGCTGGTGTAGATGTTAAAAATTACTGTCACTTTTCTCCCTGCTACTCTATTTTGCACCTGCTGCTACTTGAGTTATGGGCATTTCACACATGGTAATTTAATAAGGTTGGTTCCCATGACAGTGTACTAAATGTTATCCCACTGGGGGTTAAAGCAGTTTTATAAGGACTTGAGGGAAAAGCACTAAATATGAAGTTTGAGATTAAAAATTTAGTACCTTGTAGATATCACATTTTTCTAACTGAAAAATTTTAGAAAAGTATAGAAGAATGGACATTTACCCACATATCCCAAAACAAAAATGAGACTTTTATGATTGGACTATTTGTACCAGTCAACTTGTACCAGCCGACTTCTCTACATGGTGACATTGTAATTTAAAAAAACTATGTAACCAAAACATGTGTGCCCCTGTAAAAGTCTGAAATAAAAAATAAAACATAAAAATTTAATTGCCTGAGGTAACAACTGAAGTTAAATATATATTAAGAACTGCATTATTCGATATGGTAGTCACGAGTCACATGTTGTGATTTAAATTTGAATTTAGAGTAATTAAAATAAAATACAATTAAAAATTCAATTCCTCCGTCACACTAGCCACATTTCAAGTTCTCAGTCAGTAGCCACATGTGGCTGGTGATTAGCATATAGGACAATGCAAATATAGATTTCCATTTTCACAGGAAGTTCTATTGGAAGGTGCTGTATGATATTTCCAATTCCTGAGCTACAGTGAGCTTGGCCCTAAAGATCATGAAATCATAGTGCATTTTCCTTTAACAGTGATTATAATGTCCCAACATCACCTTGGCTACAAAAGCAGAGGCTGAAGTGAAAGTTGTGTTACTGGAATCCGAATGATCTTTGCTAGATTGAAGGAGCATGTTGACCTGACGCTTCCAATGTCAGGAAAAAGTTGTTTTGGCTTCCAAGAATGGATAGGCAGGCAGGTAGTTTTCAGAGATTTTTTTAATCCCATATGCTATAATTATCTTTTTAGGGAAGTGGGGAGAACTATTTACCACTCATCTCTTCTAAATATTCAACTATTAACTTTCAGATTCTGTACTAAAGAAAAGGTGACACGTGATAGCATTCTGAGGTGATAAAGTATGTTTACACTATGAAATTTTCTGTTAGTCTTATTATTTTTGACACGTGTTGAAAGACTGAGCCTGGATTTGGGGACATGGATGTGCAAAGTAGGGGGAGTCACAGTGGGAGGAGAGAGTATTAGGAAACGGGATCTTGAGTTCTTAAGCAATAATCCCGTCCCCAGAGAATTTTTTTTTTTTTTTAAGTAACAGCTGAAAGGTCACTTTAAATCTTATCCTCAAAGACATTAAGTGAGAAGGATTAAGAGCTTGCTAGAATTTTCTAATAAGACAGATTGTTACTAGAGCTGAAATAGTTCAAACCATGAACAAAATGATTTACACAAATCTGAGGAAACCTGCTTTCACCTTGAATTGCCTGGACAGTTTATATTAAGCCATCTCTGATTCAATCTGAATCTCCTCAGTTCTCTATTTCACTTTTTCAATAATATATGATTATCATTATTCTATTTGTTCTTGCTATGTAGACTGCAGTGATTTATTCTTTTAAAAGTTTGTAATTCATCAATATTCTGTACATTTAACAAAAGAATGGAAGTTTTAAAAATTAGTTTCATTAAACAAGAAAATAAAAACACAATGCAACTTGAACATTCCAGACTGACCAGAATTGTTTATTGTTAAGTGATTTTAAGTATGTTCGTTGACCCATAGTAGATAATAAAGAGTGGTGCTTAGATTTAGATTTGAGATTGTCAATATTTTATTCTTCTTGTCTAGAGCAGCAGACACTGGTTTGTGTGGTATGAATATAATTCAGGAGAAACTCAAGGTATATAAAAATTCAGGGAGTCCTTCAGTCTCGAACAGTCCAGATTGTTTTTGTTTTTCTGAATGATGGTATCCAGATCTGGACAGTCATGGGTGTGATTAAAATAAGCTTCCAGTCAGTCTTCTTAAACAATGCTTGTTCTGTCAAGGAAAGGTGAAAACAAGTTAGATATTGATCACGTCTTTTAAGAAAGGAAACTCAAGGAAATAATGTAAAGTGCAAAAGATAGAAAAAGCACAAAATGAACTAGCACTTACAAGGTAAACCATTTCCTAGTTGTAAGAACCTGGTTGCAAGTGCTTGAATTTGGACCGTTATAACATGGTTCTCTAGAGCAGCAATTGTTAAAAACTATTTTAGTTATGCAAAAAACTTAGGCCCATGCTTTTATCAGTGTTATGTTTCAACTAAGTTAGTTAACTAGTCTCTGATTTGTTGACTCTCCACTGCATTACGGTAGTACAGTCAGAAAGATAGGGTTTACAGATGGAAGCAAATGGTTCATAAGTTTTTGCTTATACACTTATATAAAAATGTTCTGTTTCTAAATAACCTGTCTCAAGGAGTTAATGTTTTATGGTTAGTGTAAATATCTCTTATTTAGGAACCAATTTTAATTATATCTACAGCAAAAAAGTGAAGCTGTTAATTTTTTTAAGAACACAATGTCAATAAAGCCTTACATATTAAAGAGGGAACAGGTATATACCTTGAATGCTCCATTCAGACAGACATGATATGCTTAACAAAAGCTGTAGGGGCAATACAGACAATTTAGAGTTAGAAAACAGTCAAATTTAATAAAAGAGAGGTTTAGAAATTTAGCTCAATCCTAATTACTCTTAGCTGTAGCAGTAGAGTTCATTTTCTTAAGCTCTGTATAGACTACAAATCTTAATTCTGGATTTATGACCTTTGCCCTGATTTTATCAATTTAATTTTTTGAAGAAGTGGTACATTTACATGGTTAAATTTTTTTTTTTTTTTTGAGAGACAGCGTCTTACTATGCTGCCCAGGCTGGACTCAAACTCCTGAGCTCAAGTAATCCTCTTGCCTCAGCCTCCCAAGTAGCTGGGACTACAGGTGCCCAGCTACAGTTAAAATTTTTATTTAAAGTATAAAAGGGTATACAACACACACAAAAAAGTTCCTCACCACTGTCTGCCAGCCACCTGGTTCCCCTCTTCATAGCTAAGTTAACAGAGCTGTTTACACATATATAAGAACATGTAAATATATGTTTCTAAAAGCCTTTTTAATACAAATAGTGGTGTACTTTATACACTGCTTTATACTTGATTTTCTCAATAATTTATCTTGGAGATATTACTATAACTGTATACAAGGGTGTCCTTATTTTTTAGGACAACAGAGAATTTCATCACGTAGATGTATCAGAATTTGACACATTGTACATCAATGGACATTGACTTATTCAAATATTCCTTATGAACAGCACAGTAATGAATAGCCATGTATATATGGTCATTTCACTTGAGTGCAAGTATTTCTAGAGACTAAGTCTCTTGAAGTAGATTTGCTACAATTAATAGTACCCTACTATCACCTAGCAGTTTTAACAATGTACATTCCCATCAGTAATGTGTGAAATTGCCTGTTTCTATACAACCTCCTTAATGTAAACTGTGGCCAAACTTTTAATCTTTGGCAGTCAGCTGATTGAAAAATGATACCTCTGGGTAGTTTTAACTTGTATTTCTTTTATTATTGCTGTAGTTTGTCATTGTATATTTATATTTATTTTTATTTCCTTTTCTGTGAATTATCTGTTCATGTACTTGCTAAAGTTTCTATTGGATGGGATCCTTTATTAATTTACAGTAGTTCTTTCTTTTTCTAGGAATTTTAGCTCTTTTTGATATTGATTGCAAATATCTTTTTTTCCCTCTGGTTTGCTATTTGAATTTTGACTTTGCTTCTGGTGGCTTTTGTCATACAGATTTTTAAAAAATTGTGTGGTTGAATTTATCAAAATGTTCAATGTTTCTGGGTTTTGTGTCATTGTTAGAAAGAACTTACCACTTTAAAGTTATGAAATAATTCTTCCATGATGTTTATGCTTTTTATGTTTTTGGCTTTTACATTTTACATTTACATTTTTGACCCATTTGTAATTTATCCTCGTGTAAGATTCAGATTTGAGTTTATTTTCTAGATGACTATCCACTTGTTCAAACAATATTTATTAAATGATTATTCTATGTAATATATTTGTGGCAATAACCAAATGTGAAAAATTATTTACAGGAAAAAAGAGAAGTTTAATCAAGATTCCTCTTCTCTTCAATGTTTTTCCTCTTCTTTTTTTCTTACTTTTTTTAAAGTTGTGGGTCTTTATAAGCCTATATTTACATCAAAGCTATCAGCACAGCTTTATTGCAATGTGGCTAGATTAGTCCTCTTTGGAGATAGATATATTTTTCAATTTTTGTAGAAATTATTATTTGCAAATTATATTATACGACTATATTTTGCATCTTTGTATTGTGTAGTACATTGCTTTCATGCTGTCTGGGTGAGGATGCTGTAAATTTGTAGAAGGAAATAAACAACTGGCTACTATGAGATGACTTTCATTTAAGAAAGAACAATAGATATGGGGAAGAATTAGGTTTTAGCAACAGCCCTGTCATTAATGATTTGACCTTCACAGTAACTAAACCTCTTTGGCCCTCAGTTTCTTCATTTTTATAATTGCTTGATATTAGTAAATGACTCTGAGATCTCTTCAATTTTAATATTCTATTAAATTTGATTCTAACCTAAGCTCTACCTATCTCCCAGGGATGTTTTGAAGATCTAACAAAAAAATACATGTGAAAACACATGTTAAGCTGTAAAACATTGCACAATCTTACTAAAATACACTGACAAAAATCTTATTTGTAGATTCAAATCCTCATAGACTATCTTTTTGAGTTATTATGCAATTGATGGAAATAGGTATGTCAATAAGAAAGGAAGAAGAAAAGAAGTTATTTTAAGTTCAAAAGGAGTCCATCATCCACCCCATCAGTTAAGATTTCTGTAACTACCAGTGCATGTTGCTTGTACCTTCATAGTTGATGCATCCATTGGAGTCTTCTTGACCCTTCATCAGGGCTTCCACTTCTTCCTCTTTCATCTTTTCACCTGATGAAACAAAACTCTTCTTTCAGAAAGAAGGTCACATGGTATTTTCAAAATTCCACCATAGGTCACCAGTCAGGGAGTCCTGGAGACTATGACTAAATTTTGGGGAATAGGAACTGTGCCCTTCCTATTCCTCTGGCCCTTAGTAGGTTCTCAACAAACTGTGTTTGAATGAATTAATTAAATACACATTATTGCTAGTTATACACACTATATCCTATAAGAACTACAGTGCTTTATTTTACTTATTCATTACCAATATTTTAAGTAACCATTTCCCCAAAACAAACTCACTGCCACTGAGGCCAATTCATTTTTCCTTTGTAGTTTTTCCTTCTATATATTTTGGTTATCATATGATTCTCCTGTCATGTTCTTTCCTATATATTTTGTCCCATTGAGTGCACCGGAATAAATTCTCCTTACCCAGGGTGGCTAGAACGTGGCGGAGTTCAGCGCCCATGACTGTGCCATTGCCTTCCTTGTCAAACACACGCAGACCTTCAACAAAATCTTCATAGGTGCCCTGGTCCTTGTTGTTGGAAATTGCTTGCATCATGGGCAGAAATTGTTCGAACTCAATTTTCTTGGCATTCATCTCTATAAGAAATGGCAATTTTGATAGTAATTAGCTACTATAATACCATCTCTGAGTCACAAATTAAACTTGAAAGTTTATTCTAGATGATCTGAAAAATTTTCACACAGCTTCAATTTCAGCTAGTAAATTGTTAAAAATGACAAAAAAATATAGTAATAGATAAAAGCATGAGATCTAGCATTCTAGTCCCTGAGCTTTTATCCACAATCTACCCTTTACAACTATATGACAGTGGGCAAGTTTGTTAACTTCTTTGTGCTTCAAATTTTCATCTGTAAAATAAAGATACCTCACAGTGTTATAGTGAGAATCAAATGAGCTAATGTATGCAAAATTTATATTAATACCTAGGACAAACTGAGTGCTTAATAAGTATTAGTCGCTATTTTATTGGTATTGTTCATCTAATATTTCCCATAAATACTAGAGAAATAATACAAAAATATACTGAGATATTAATATAACAAAACCATTAGCATGTAAACATAGAAAAACTTAACAGAAATTTAGTTTATATTCCACCTTTGTCCCTAGCTTTTGTAGGGTCTTCAATTTCTTTAAATTTTAAATAATTTAAAAAGAAGCTTATGAGGAGACTGTGTGTGCCAAATATTCTGGGATTTCCTGACTTTTTTGTGATTTAGAGGCCTGGAGATGATAGGATTTTTTTTTAGTATCTTCTGACAAGGTAAATCGTATTAATGGCAAAAGTATAAATAGACTATCCAGATGTATGCAAATGGTAAAGTTATATACTCTCAAAATCAAGATTTCCTTTTACTACTCTTTCCTCATAGACTAGAAATCTACATTTCTATTTACATATAATTTCTATCACATGCCATTTCTATTTCTACGTTTAGATTTACATTGAGTAATATTAAAAAGATTAAATTTGAATACTAAATAAATCAGCATTTATTTACTGATCTCATAAAGGCTGGATGTTTGGTAAGTTACAAAATGCCACTTAAAAATGAGGTTTGGCCTATAGTTCCTTCGCTTTATCTCATGATTTCAGCTAATTTCTGCATGAGTTAATGGGAAATTTTCTTCCAAAGAAAATGAAATCTGAAGAATATCCCGGGAGACTGATTTTGAGGTAAGTTTTCTTGAAATCAAGTCCCCATCCTTTTCTGACAAAAAATAGTCTCCAAAACATTTTCAGTTATCAAGGAGAAAAAAAAGATTATTTACCCCCCCTTCCTCTTTTTCCAAATGGCAAAGATAAACATCTCATAATATCTACTTGAAAGAATTTCAGTTTTGTGTCTTGTTTTTTCTAAAAATTATCTTTAATTGCCATAATAATGCCATAATAATTATACATCTCTATGGGGTACAGTGTGATGTTTGCATACATGGATACGATGTGTAATGATCACATCAGGATAATTAGCATATCCGTCGCCTCAAACAATTATTGTTTCTTTGTGTTGGGAACATTGAAGATCCATTCTTTCAGCCATTTGAAAATATACAATAAATTGTTGTTAATTATAATCACCCTATAACACTGTAAAACACTAGAACTTATTCTTCCTAACTAGTTGTACTTTTTGTATTGTTAACGAACTTATAGCTCCCCTTCTGCGTCTGCCCTTCCCCGCCTTTAGTAACTACTGATCTATGCTACACTTTCGTAAGTTCAACTTTTTTTAGCTTCTGCATATGAGTGAGAACATGCGGTATTTACTTTCTGTGCCTGGTTTATTTCACTTAACATGATGTCCTCCAAGTTCATTCATGTGGCAGCAAATGACAGAATTTTGTTCTTTTTTATGGCCAAATAGTATTTCATTGTGTATATATACCACATTTTCTTTATCCATTCATCTGTTGATGGACACTTAGGTTGATTCTATATCTTAGCTATTATGAATAGTGCTGAAGTAAACATGGGATGGAAGATATTTCTTTGAAATATTGATTTCCTTTCCTTTGGATAGATACTCAGTAGTGGGAATGCTGGATCATATGGTAGTTCTATTTTTAGTTTTTTGAAGAAAGTCCGTACTGTTCTTCATAATTTATATTACATTACATAATTTACATTGCTAATTTACATTACCACCAATTGTATTTGAGTTCCTTTTTCTTTGCATCCTCACGAGCATTTGTCATTTTTTGTCATTTTGATAGTAGCCATTCTAACTAGGGTAAGATGATATCTCATTGTAGTTTTGATTTGCATTTTCCTGATAATTAGTGATGTTGAGCATTTTTTCATATACCTGTTACTCATTTGTATGTCTTCTTTTGAGAGATGTCTATTCAGCTTATTTCCTCATTTTAAAATAAGATTATTTGGGGTTTTTTATTTATTTATTTTTTTTTGCTGTTGAGTTCTTTGAGTTTCTTGTATGTTCTGGATATTAATCCCTTGTCAGATGAATGGTTTGCAAATGTCTTTTGTTTAGAGTGGCATTTTCCCATAGACTATTATACTTTTCCATGAATTGCTGGGGTTAAAATTAATTTCCTTGTTCTAGACTAATGACCAGATTTCTGTATTGAGTAAATGACTTTTGCAATCTTGCCACTTACATAGCTGATTTTTGTCCCAGGATTTACCTTAGGGGAATGAATGTAAGTTTTGGCTTAGGATTTTAAAGATTTTTTAAATAATTTTTTGGAAATAGAAAAATACTCTTATTAAGGTGTCATATTGTCTCTTCTTAATTAAAACAGCTGAATTTATTTTAAGATGGCCCTGGAAGCAGGGTGTCAAAGGAAAGAACACAAGGCAGTCAGCATGTATTTTTCAGTTGCTTAAAAACACTGAAATTTCATTTCCATAGCTTTTATCAAAGATTTTCCTCTAGAAGTGTGCCATTGTAATTTACTCAGAATTGTTTATAAAGTGCATTGTGTTTTAGTCATATGTAACATCTTTGTTAAAATGTTTTAAAAAATTCTCCTTTGAACGTTTGAAATCTGAAAAAATGTATAGATTTGGATATTATTTCATTTTATTAGCCTTTATATTCTGAACATTAGATAAGAGGATGTTAGCATTAGATATTATTTTCTTTTATTAGCATGACATTTTATCATGCTTGCAAATTCTCAAAGGAAGGGTAACTTATTTTACGAGGGAAAAAGCTGAGACTTTAGATAGCCAAAAGGCACACTTACCACAATCAAGAGTAAAATGAGCCCTATTATGTGAAACTTATTTCTCAATAAATCTCTCTCTCTCTCTCTCGCCTTCTTTCTCTCTCTTTCACACACACACACACACACACACACACACACATGCACATACTTCCCTAAACTTCCACTCTTCTTGAAAAAAAAACTGATATAATTACCTTCATTGCTGGGATTTCCCAGAACTTTCTTGACCTCTGCATTGGTGGGATTTGTGCCCAGGGCCCTAAGGACATCACCGACCTGGCTTAAGGTGATCTTGCTTTCACCTGTTCGGTCAAACAGGAGGAATGCCTCCTTGAATTCTGCAAGAAGCAAGAAGCATTAGGGTGCTGTTTTCTTCCTCGGACCTATTAATGAACCCTAACTCCATCAAGGATTCAGTTCAAATTCTTGTCTGTTTTACAACTTTTGCTAACTGCTCCAGTTGTTATCTTTGGACTCTTTCTTTTCCTGTCTCAAACTATCATTGGAAAATCCTTTTGGCACTTCTTTTTGGTATTATTTTAAAGTGGCATTTCCAGCTTTGTCATATATTATTGTTAATCAGATATGGTAATTGGAGATCCTAGTCATATTTATTCATATGTCCTTCATCTGCCTGCAAAGCAGGACTGGGTTAAGAAATTCTGAGTCTTTAAGAAATCTTAATAATCTTTCATATAGTTAAGATTAATGACGTTTCAAGAAATTTTCAATCAGAGTAGTGGTATGTGAGTTTGACCCAAACTTCTCAAATTGTATAGAAAAACTCTCTCTTGGGGTACAAATTTCCTAGGATCTTCCCTAACTAGTTTTCTCCAGGAATAACTTCATTTTTCAGAAAAAGTTTAGAAAGGCAAGAAAAACCTGTACATTCTATAGTATAGTAATCACTTCTATATGTGACTCTAGCAGGCTCCTAGTATAATCAATACAGAGGAGAAATACTTGCTTGGATCTGTTGCTATGATAATCTCTGTATACTTTACTCTTTTTTTTCAGATAATACATATGATAACATGTTATATCAGCTTTAGAATTTAAGTATGCATTTTTAATTAACATTGTATGGAGATAATTGTAAATTCACATGCAGTTGTAAGAAATGATACAGAGAGATCTCTTGTATACGCTATTCAGTTGCCTCCAATGGTAACATTTTGCAAAATTATTGTGTATTATCACAACCAGGATATTCACATTGATAGAATCCATCAATTTTATTCCTATTTCTCCAATTTACTTGTACTCATTTGTGTGTATTGTATATGTATTAAATACATATTTAAGTGTTGTCTATTCTTATTATAATTATCCTATTGATTGCTTTCCCTAAATTTTGTTGTCCTTCTTTTATTATAGAACTGGTTTTGCCTTTCAAAATTATAATGACAAAGAATTTAGAGGTGAATACCAAAAAGACAGGAAAGTATGCTACTCTGGATTTTGGGGCCAGTAAAGCCACTTTAATTGAAACTTCTAAATTTAACTAGATGAAACTTTCTAGGAAACCCGAAGATACTGATGGCGACTTGTTGGAGTTAAGGCTAACAAAACTCAAACAACCATTTGTGAATGAACTGGCAGAGGTGAAAACATGCTTTTTTGGCTGTCAGTGGTCTCAGATCAAAAGATGTTATCTAGATAAATTACTCAGCAAAATACTCTATCATATTAACCCTCCACCTCCTAATCTAAGATTGAACCAGACATTATATTCACAATTACCTATAGACTATGTTACCATTCTTTGCTAAAATTGCCCTCTTGAATTCTATGCAATTTGACTATAACAGATCATTTCCTTAAGGT